>SJXQ01008001.1:110536-198309 GCA_006408695.1 Aepyceros melampus | reverse complement strand
TTTTGCCCACCTCATGTGAAGAGTTGACTCATTGGAAAAGACCCTGATGCTGGGAGGGATTGGGGGCAGGAGGAGAAGGGGATGACCGAGGATGAGATGGCTGGATGGCATCACTGACTCGATGGGCGTGAGTCTGAGTGAACTCCGGGAGTTGGTGATGGACAGGGAGGCCGGGCGTGCTGCGATTCATGGGGTTGCAAAGAGTCGGACACGACTGGCGACTGAACTGAACTGAACTATAGAGTGAGTGAGAAGGGGGCTGCCTAATGAATAATATTTGAGGTTAAAGAACAACATTGTATAAAGTTGTCATTGGCAAGGTGAAGAGTTGCTAGCCTGGGGAAGATGAGAGGAAAGTCTTCCAGTTAAAACAACTTTGTATTGGCGAGCTCCGATGTGGGATAAAGCTTGCTGTATCAAAACTCAGTGTTGCACAATCCTCACTCATTACTAGCTTGTGATGTACATTATAGGACAATAGTCTCTCTGGCTCTTCCCAGACACTGAAACAAACGAAAATTCTCTCATGTATTTTCAATCTTCCCTTCTCCTCAACAGCATTAAAAATCACTGAGTAAGGGGAGCCTGGGTGCAAGCAGTGTGGGCCACCCTTGGCGTCTAGCTTTCAATAAGTGGTTAAACAATACCTCTCACAGTAATTAAGACATAAGTATCAAAAGAGAAATGGGCCACCTCAGCAGTGATTACTCGCCAAGTTTGTGTTCTAGGCAGCAAAGTCTCAGAGGCCAGAAGCAAATGAGCTCACAGTTGGCCCCACGGCTTAGGAAGGTCACTCCAGAGAGCAAGAACTTAGGACCTGAAGGAAAAGATGTTGGCAGAAAAAACAGAGAGAATAGGCCACGACCAGTCACAGGAAATGGTGTGAGCCCAGGCTCATAGACACAAAAAAAATGTGTATCCACTTTGGGGGCCAAAACACACCAAAAAAAGCCCTCTGCTCAACATATGACTATGGCTGAGGGCTCTGATTGGCCCAAGGCTGACCCCCACGGGTCCCCAGAGTGAAGACAGAGGAGCAGGGCCCCACACTCGCCTTCCCACCAATCTCCTGGGAAACAAGCCTCCTTTGCAGCTTACTATGAGATATAAAGTAACAGGCTATATAAGCCTGCTTTACCAAGTCCAGTGTTAAAAACTGAGATGTATTGAAAAGATGAATGGGAAAGAGGGGTAGGATTTGATTTAGATAATGAATATAGCCTTAAGAGAAAACTTGCCAGTGGTTTACTGACACTAGAGAATGAGGCATTCGAGGCCTCAAGTGACCTCTCCCTTTGTTCCCTGTTGCTCTCTGTATGATCTGGCCAGTTCACATCACTTGCCACCATCCAGAACATAACTTACACATCTAACTCATGTTGTTCTCTAGGCCTAGAAGAACTTTTCCTAATTGCCCACCAGGAAAACTCCTAGCCATCCTTCAAAGCGAAGCGAAGCAAAAGTCACTCAGTCGTGTCCAACTCTTTGCGACCCCATGGACTATATATAGTCCATGAAATTCTCTAGGCCAAAATACTGGAGTGGGTAGCCTTTCCCTTCTCCAGGGGATCTTCCCAACCCAGGGATTGAACCCAGGTCTCCCACATTGCAGGCAGATTCTTTACCAACTGAACCACTAGGGAAGCCCTATCCTTCAAAGCTCAACTCAAATATTCTCTTCTATATTAAGCCTTCCTTACTGCTCTAGCCCCACTCCTTAACACACCACCTCCATGCCCTGCCATGCATGTACACACAGACATGAATCTTAAACCTCCTCCTTAGGGCCTAGCATTGTATTTTACATAATCCTCTATTGCAACACCCATATTGTACTACCCAGTTAGCTGGTTAAGTCCTTTTTTCTTTACTTAGCTGTAAGCTCCTTACAGATTAAGGCAATTCATCCCTGATCCTGCACTAACAGAAACATGACACATAGTATTGCTCAAGAAATACAGGAAGAAAGGGAGACACAGAGAAAAAAAAAGAAGGGGAAGAAAATGAAAACGAGGGGGAAATTACTTTTCTATCGAATTCAGCATGTTATTGAAAACCACAAAAACTAAATCTTAATGAAGCCTAACTTAAAGAACATATCTGTCATTTGAAGTAATAAACAACTGTCGAACTTTCTTTCTTAATATGCTAGATGCAATGCCAATGGATATTCAAAGATCAGAGATTCTTCACTTAAAAATCGGTCTCAGAGACTCTGCTTTAGAGAAAATATGGAAGGAAAAGAGGGTAGTTTCTCTGTTAGCGAAGCGAAGCAAAAGTCACTCAGTCGTGTCCAACTCTTTGCGACCCCATGGACTATATATAGTCCATGAAATTCTCTAGGCCAAAATACTGGAGTGGGTAGCCTTTCCCTTCTCCAGGGGATCTTCCCAACCCAGGGATTGAACCCAGGTCTCCCACATTGCAGGCAGATTCTTTACCAACTGAACCACTAGGGAAGCCCTATCCTTCAAAGCTCAACTCAAATATTCTCTTCTATATTAAGCCTTCCTTACTGCTCTAGCCCCACTCCTTAACACACCACCTCCATGCCCTGCCATGCATGTACACACAGACATGAATCTTAAACCTCCTCCTTAGGGCCTAGCATTGTATTTTACATAATCCTCTATTGCAACACCCATATTGTACTACCCAGTTAGCTGGTTAAGTCCTTTTTTCTTTACTTAGCTGTAAGCTCCTTACAGATTAAGGCAATTCATCCCTGATCCTGAACTAACAGAAACATGACACATAGTATTGCTCAAGAAATACAGGAAGAAAGGGAGACACAGAGAAAAAAAAGAAGGGGAAGAAAATGAAAACGAGGGGAAAATTACTTTTCTATCGAATTTAGCATGTTATTGAAAACCACAAAAACTAAATCTTAATGAAGCCTACCTTAAAGAACATATCTGTCATTTGAAGTAATAAACAACTGTCAAACTTTCTTTCTTAATATGCTAGATGCAATGCCAATGGATATTCAAAGATCAGAGATTCTCCACTTAAAAATCGGTCTCAGAGACTCTGCTTTAGAGAAAATATGGAAGGAAAAGAGGGCAGTTTCTCTGTCACATGGATTTGGGAACACGTGCAAATTACAGCATACATAAAAATTGGTTAGTCTCTGCAGCAAATCCCAATAAAATTTATATTTGTTTGCTTTGCAAATAAATTATAACAAAAGCTTAATATTCAGATATTTTTAAATCATCATAAGATACCTGCTTCTATGAGCAACACTGTTTTAACCTAGTTCTTATTTATTTCCCAGCTAGCTGTGTTCTACTATTACCAAGTGTCTGATATTTGTTTGTTTTGCAAATAAATTATAACAAAAGCTTAATATTCAGATATTTTTAAATCATCATAAGATACCTGCTTCTATGAGCAACACTGTTTTAACCTAGTTCTTATTTATTTCCCAGCTAGCTGTGTTCTACTATTACCAAGTGTCTGCCCAGTCTCTTCAGCTGTGTCCGATTCTTTGCAAACCCACAGACTCACACACCAGACTCCTCTGTCCACGGAATTCTCCAGACAAGAAAATGAGTGGGTTGCCATTTCCTCCTGCAGGGGATTTTCCCAACCCAGCGATCAAACCCACATCTCCTGTGGCTTCTGCAGTGGCAAGTGGATTCTTTACCACTGAGTCACCGGGAAGCCCCCACGATTATCAAGACAAGGCTTCACAGAAAATTAAGAAAAAATGTAGTGTAAAAGAACTAACAAAACATATAATTTTTCTACCAATTAAATGTTAGGTTGTGTTATAAAAGATCACACACAGAGCACACTTGATGAATATAACTAAAAATATAATAATTTATTTTTCTTGTTGAACCATCACCGGTTGTTAATGATGAGGTAAAAAATGAAGGTATCTAGTGAGGATGGAGTTCAGGAGGTCGTATTAGTGGCTTCGTGTTACAATCTAGAAATGTCTTTATGTAGACTAATTATATTGTGGGTCCAGAGGAGATTTACAATCTGATTTGCCACAGAGAACTCCATGTAATCTTCGTTGAGGACTGACACCATTTTATCTTTGCACGATTCCCTGTTTCTCACACAAGTAATTCCGTCCTTTCTACATTGTCAGCTCTGACAGGCTGATTTAATCTGCAGGATTCTGAATGCCTCTGACCACTGCAGCGAGTCATTAACCTTGACTCGCATAATTGAATTCAAGGTTGATTGCCTGTGACCCTCTGTGCTGAGGTCTTCTGAATGTACATATTCATTACGGGCAGCCCCGCTAAACGGATTGCACAGGGAAAGCTGTAGCAGTCGGCCTGTTTGGTATGCAGGGGGCGAAGAGGGCACTAATTGCATGTTAGAGCTTAGGATTAGATTATGAAACGAGTGAGAAAATGAAGATAGATCCTCTGACACTGTCAGATTAGGGGCAGCAACTTGTGGGAATATGACATCGAAATTTACAGTGACAACAACAGAAAGAAAATTAAAAACAAATGGACATGGGACTTTCTTTTTTAATCTTCATATTTTCTACCAACACCTAATAAACAGGATGTGAGAGCAAGAGTCTGTAGCTTTCTTCATTTACCTAATTGCAGCAGAACGAAAGAATATTTTTAGGTAGCTTTTTGCAGACTAGGAGATCACATCATGGTCACTTTAATAGTACATGTAATGCAATAGTTAGACCATGTTTTAAATAATTGGCTTTACACACTAAATGCCATTTTGAGTTGCCAAGAAAAGACACTCATGTAACTCCTGTAAACCTGGAGAATGTACAAGGGAATGTACAAGTGTTTAAATGTTCAAAATTATTGTGAACGGTTCTGTTGACCAATACTATAGGATTTAATATTGGTAAAAAGACAGCTTATTATCACTATTTCTACTTTTTTATTGATTTTGTGTCATTTCATAGTTAAAACAAGTGTGTACTTGTTCAAATCAAGCATGTCGTCCACACACGAGCATATGCCTAATAGCAAACAGTTCTCAATCACTTTTATTTTCCAGGAGCAAATGTCCACACTGTTACAACAGCAAATAACTTGGTTGGAGGTGAAGCTGTGCCTACATTTTAGGAAACTTTTTCTTTTCTTTTCTATTTACATGTGAGATGCTACCTGAGCAACCTTTCCTTATACTTTTGCCAGTTGGTTTATGATTTATTTTAAAGGAGAATAGCCTATTTTTCTTGATAGCAAAAAACAGAACAAAACTTAATGGCAGAAGATGTTTAAAAATAAAAAACAAAAGCCCCTGGTGTTCAATCACAGCTAGAAATGAGTGTTAAATTAGATGAAAGTTACAGCGTCTATCTCTGGAGAAGCCAAGTTCAGTTTTGTTTTGGTTTGCTTTTGCTTTGTTTTTGAAACAAGCCCACAAGTCCCTGTGGTAGCGCAAGATAATTCTCCAGAAATGCTCTACAGCATTTTTAGACAGTTAACTTGGTTTGCATTGATCTTTCAAAATGAAACATATTTTTGCTACTTCAAGAAACTCTAAATGGAAGGAAAAGTAACTTCCTAATAATTATGCCTTATTGGGAATTTCCTCTCAGAAAGCTAAGAACTGAACCAAGCCTCATGGTTAAAAGAAAAATCCATGGATTACTTCAGGACCTGGGAACACTCACATTTTTCAGAGAATGCATAGATGGTCTCCAATGCACCTTCCACAGACATTTAAATAGTTACCTAGCAGTAGTTGTATTTAATACCTGTCATTCAAATCTATTAAGTACATAATTAAGACAACTTTCAAATGAACCATTTTTTCTTTTAGTCAAGGGAAAAAAGGAATACTGGAGTTAATCCTCCAGTATTTGACCCTTCATGTCAATACCCAGGTTCCAATAGGAGTTCTGTTACTTTTCAGCCATGTGGTATTGAGCCAATCACTCTCCATCTCAGATTGGCACATGGCAAGATTTTTGGCATCCAGTCCCATCACTTTACAGCAAATAGATGGGAAACAATGGGAACAGTCACAGACTTTATTTTGGGGGGCTCCAAAATCACTGTATATGACTGCTGCCATGAAATTAAAAGATGCTTGCTCCTTAGAAGAAAAGCTATGCCAAACCTAGATAGCACACTAAAAAGCAGAGACATCACTTTGCCGACAAAGGTCCATCTGGTCAAAGCTATGGTTTTTCCAGTAGTCATGTATGGATATGAGAGCTAGACCATAAAGAAAGCTGAGCACTGAAGAAATGATGTTCTTGAACTGTGATGCTAGAGAAGACTCTTGAGAGTCCCTTGGACTACAAGGAGATCCAACCAGTCATCTTAAAGGAAATCAGTGCTAAATATTCACTGGAAGGACAGATGCTGAAGCTGAAGCCACCTGATGCAAAGAACTGACCCACTGGAAAAGACCCTGATGCCAGGAAAGATTGAAGGCAGGAAAAGAAGGGGACAACAGAAGATAAGATAGTCGGATGGACACGAGTTTGAGCAAGCTCCAGGAGTTGATGATGGACAGGGAAGTCTGGCATGCTGCAGTCCATGGGGCTGCAAAGAGTCAGACATGACTGAGCAACTGAACTGAACTGAACTGAAGGTTTTTATGAAAATGCTGTAAAATGTTACATAATATTAAACATTATTAAATTCCCAAAGCAGCTATCTCATGGCATAATGAACCACCTGACAACACAGGAGCTGAGCACCACAGTGATTTGTTACTGCGCATGATTTGGTGAGTGGCCAACTTGGGTAGGTCCTCTACTGGTCTTGCCTGGATCATTCATGAGGCTATCATCCATCTGGTGGCTTAACTGATAGAGGGTCCAAGACAGCCCTATTCACATGTTTTGCAGTTGGTGCTAGCTCCTAACGGAGACCTCCGTCTATTCCAATCTCTTTTTCAGTCAATGACTTCCCCTGTAACAGGCAAAAATGGACTTCTTCACAGCACAATCACTTTCAGAGTTTCAAGATGGTGAGAACAGGTGCCAAAAGACCCTGTAAGTCCTTGACTCTGGATCATCCACACAACAAAATCACTTCCACCATATTCTGTTGGTCAAAGAAAGTCTCAAGGCCAGACCAGATTCAAGGGGGTAGAGAAACCAACTCCACTTCTTCACAGGAGAAGTGGCAAATTTACAAGGCAAAATGGTGCAGACATAGGGAGGCTTGATTCATTCAGGACCATCATCATCATAACCTACTCACTCACTATAAAATATATGGTGACAATGCTACATCAGCATAAACACACACTAATTTACTGACATTTGTATTTCCTGGTACCACCAAGGTTGAAGTTCCTTGGCAGCCCCCTCTCCTCCCTATGTCTCATTAGTGTGTGGATTGTCGAACTGTGGTTACTGAACCATAAGGTTTGGTCCTGTTACTGACCCTGACAGGTATCTGTGAAGGCCAATGCAGACACCCTCCCCCACCAGCTCTTCCGTCATCTGGCACTCCTGTGTGTACACATGGCACAATGATTAAGCATCCTGAGTTTCACTAAAGTCTGAAAGCATAGATTTAAATCCCAAATCCATTAATGACTGCCTAGATAGCCCTGAGTAAATTACTTAATGTTTCTAAACCACAGTGTCTCCATCTGTGAAAGGGGAACAATGATAGCAACTAGCTCACAGTGACAGTGAAGAATAAATTAGCAGAATGCTTGTGAAGTACCTCATGCAGTGCCTGATATAATATTCTATGTGTTCATCATGAAAACTGTTTTTTTGTTGTTCATGTTTAGAGATTTTTCCCAAGCTTTAAGATATAATTGACATAAAACATTATGTAAGTTTAAAGTGTACAATGTGATGATTTGATATATGTATGTGTTGTGGAATGATGACCACAATAAAGTTAGTTGACACATTTATCACCTCACATAATTTGTGTGTGTGAGTGTGTGTGTGTGTGTGTGTTTATGTGGTGAGAACTTTCAAGATTTATTCTCTTATCAACTTCCAACTATACAGCACAGTATTAACTATACTCACCACACTACATTATATCCCCCAAAATTATTCCTTTTATAACTGAAAGTTTATAATATTTGACCTCCTTTCCCCATTTCCTCACCCCCACCAGACCCTGGCAGGCACCAGTCTACTCTGTTTCTTTGAGTTAAGCTTTTTATATTTCAAATATAAGTGAAATCACATGGTAATTGTCTTTCTCTGCCTCACTTATTTCACTTAGCATAATGCCCTTATGTTTCATCCGTGATGTGGCAAATGGCAGGATTTTCTTCATTTTTAGGGCTGAATAATATTCCATCGTATACATACCACATATTCTTTATCCATACATTTGGAAGTTGTTATTCATGGTACTTGCCTGCATTTGGACCCTGATGGAGCATTGTTCTGGAGAACCAGGCTTATCAGTTCATCATCCAAGGATATGAGATATAATCTGAGCTACTTATGCCATAATTTTTTCCATCAACATTTTACTACTTATCAGACAGCTAATAACAATGATATCAGAAAACAGAGCTCCCTCACCCCTGAGCCTGCTCTAAAGCCAAAGGTGCTGAGATGCAGCTGCCCACTGAGCATACATCCATCTGGAATTATATCCAACACAGGGGTGGCTTTTGTTTCCCTCTCTTGCAATTAGAAAATGTGTGTGTGTCCTAATTGAAAAATGGCATGAGCTTTACCCTTGTCCAGCTAACAGCTTAGATCATCCACATTCCCTCCAGTCCTGCTTAGAGTGTCGCGCCTTCATCATATTGATCACCCATCATGACTGTTTGCTATTCGACTTCCTGTCAAGGCAGGCTTAAAAAATGTGAAAGTGTTTTGAAAACTATAAAGCACTTGTATACACAAGAGGTATATTATTATTATTATCTATTATTTAAGACAGCCTCATCTCCCCCTTAAATTGAACAGGGCAAAGCCCTGGTTTCCACTTTACTGGTACATCCACAGTCTCTACCACTCTGTTTTGAAAATGAGTCATCCAGAATATAATGTCAACAAGTCTCATGAAAGCAAAGAAACCAGCAAAATACTTATGAAAAGCAATGATTTGAGGTTTTTAAGTTAACTGAAACACAGGTATCATGTGTTATGACTCCCTTAATAGGCACAGAACAACTAGTAAGTTTCAATAAATGTTAATAGCATTTAAGACAGTAAAACAAGAAACCCTGGTGCAATCTGGATTGAATAATGCCATCTTGGGTTTATCCAGCACCTAGTCTGAACTCAAAGAGACTCAGAGAACCTTATAAAATGTGTGTTCAGGACCCAGGCCTCTACCAATAGCCCTTAACCACTAACCTGGAATGCATTGAGGAAGAAGAAAACGGTTATGTCCACAGACACTCCAAAGGATCCCTCTCTTTTCCTCCCAAGTCTAGCCCATCTTCACTATCATACCAATTCTTGCTACACGAAGAAAAGTCAGCTCCACACAGTTCCCTTTAGAGCCAATCACTAGCATCCTTCCTGTCGTCGTGGATCACTAGCTACTTCTAGTTTGTGTGGGAAGTTTTTGTTTGTTTTTCCCTGGCTGCTGTCATTATGAAGCAACTTAGCAGCAGCAGCTGTCATTATTGTTTGATTTTTGCTTACTTGTATTAACTTGGGGAATGATAAAGGGGGAAACAGAAGGAAAAAGCTAAATGGGTAAGAGCCAACTATACAGGTATCTAAATTCAACAAAAATGAAAAACTAGTTGTCACACTTTTAACAAAAAAAATTACTTCTCTACATCTCTAAGCAGATATGCACTTAGATAAACAAAGGTCCATCTAGTCAAGGCTATGGTTTTTCCAGTGGTCATGTATGGAGGTGAGAGTTAGACTATAAAGAAAGCTGAGCACAGAAGAATTGATGATTTTGAACTCTGATGTTGGAGAAGACTCTTGAGAGTCCCTTGGACTACAAGGAGATCCAACCAGTCCATCCTAAAGGAGATCAGTCCTGGGTGTTCATTGGAAGGACTGATGTTGAAGCTGAAACTCCAATACTTTGGCCACCTGATGCGAAGAGTTGACTCATTGGAAAAGACCCTGATGCTGGGAAAGATTGAGGGCAGGAGGAGAAGGGGACAACAGAGGATGAGATGGTTGGATGGCATCACTGACACAATGGACATGGGTTTGGGTGGACTCCAGGAGTTGGTGATGGACAGGGAGGCCTGGTGTGCTGCAGTTGATGGGGTCGCAAAAAGTCAGACATGACTGAGCAACTGAACTGAACTGAAATCAAGGCAAAAAGGATTTTCTAAAAGTCATTCAATTATCATGGCACCCAGTGAGTGGTAAGTTACAATCTAGAGTACAAGCTCCCTACCCTTTATTAATTTATAATCTTTTGAGACCACAAGAGATCAAGAATTAAATAGGAACTAAGATAGCACAGGCCAGTGGGTGGGACAGCAGCAAAGGCTCCAGGCAATCAATCCATGAAAGGAAGGAAGCATTGGCTAGTGAGTGGTGGGAGAGCTTCCAGGACAAGTGTGTCTTGAGCTGAGCTTTGAAACAAGGGCACAATATAGGTGAGCAGAGAGGAGAAAAGAGGGCTTTGCCCACAAGAAATAGTACTGCATATGTTTTTATTTGCGTAATTGTGTGGTTAGTTGCTTTAGAACAGAGAATTTTTAAAAGTGATGGGCTGTGTTAGTTGCTCAGCACTGCCAGACTCTCTGCGACCCCAAGGACTGTAGCCCACCAGTCTCCTCTGTCCATGGGATTCTCCAGGCAAGAATACTGCAGTGAGTTGCCATTTGCTTCTCCAGGGGATCTTCCCAACACAGGGATTGAACCCAGGTCTCCTGCCTTGCAGGCAGATTCTTTACCATCTAAACTACCAGGGAAGCCCCACCCCATACTCGCAGGGACATAATTTCTTTTAATTGACGAACTAAGGTGTTTAGATCATATTATCTCATTCAGGACTCACATCCCTCTGAAGCAGATAAGTGACACATTAAGATATTAGATGATGGGTGTAAAGTCATCAGTCAATAAGTGGCAAGAAGGGACAAAAATGCAGGTGTTCTGACTCCCTTTTCATAGAGCTGTTGCAAGGTTTCAGCGAGGTAACCTACATAATGTGTTAAGAACAGTACCTGACACATGGTAGGCCTGCCATGAATGCTAGCTAATCTTCTTATCATTTTTTATTAATACAGATCTGACTGCAAGGTAAGGAGTATGTACTCGCTCTCTAAGCCTGGGTTTCAGACAGTAGTGTCCTGCCTTCCTCACTTTGTCACAACTGGCCTAGTAGGACACTGCGCAAGTAGCAGAAAACAAGACAAAGAGAATATATGGTCTCAAGTATCTGAAAATTCCACGGCTAGAGTTTGAGTGGGGCTCTGGCTCCCGTTCTCCACAGTTCTTCAGATCCTGACCTCCGTGGGGTGTCTACTTCATTCTGAGGACAGTTTTCCCTTGGAAGAGAAAAATGGTTGCCTACCTCCCGGCAGAGTCCTCCCTTCCACACACAAGACTGTCCAGAAAGAATGGGGGAGCGGGGCGGGGGGGGGGTTCCTTCAACCACTGACGAAAATTTCTGAGTTTAACTCCGATTGGCCCATCTTAGGTCATGTGCCCATGCCTGAACCAATCACTGTGGCGAGGGGTTGGAACTCCAATAAGGGATTAAGACATTTAGGATCTTTCCCTAGCTCACTCACTCAGCATGGCTGCTTCCAGATGGGAAAGGAAGAGTGCTGCGGACACATCACAAAGTCCTCTACAACTGGGCACCACCTAGAATATCACTTTTATTTTAAAGAAAAGTTTTTATAAAAAAGAACTTTAAAAAAATCATTGTCTCTTTAATAGCTATAAATGCTTTTAATAACTACAAGATCACAGGTGTGTGTAACAGCTGTCTTTTATTTAAAATAAATATATGACTATAAAAAATGTTTAAATTGTTGATCCAACTATAAATATCATCCTACTTATATCACTGATGAAGGCTTGTGTTCTCATTTCAGTCTTCAGATTTCATTCCAGAACTCTCTAGTCTGAAGACCATGTTAAAATCCATAGACAGTTTTTTCCATTCTTTTCAAGTAATAATTTCTATGCTCTGTCTGCTTGAGATGGAAAAAACAAAACATAGATTACACTGCAGAGCCAGCATAACTGTTGCCTGGTTGACTTTGGAAACAAAGAAGGAAAAAAAGCCCAGAACACCCATTACACTGTGAAGTCAGCATCTCTGTTGCCTGATCGACTTTACATCCAGAGAAGGCCCCAACGTAAAGGGTTGGAGTCATTGGCAGAACCTCAAGCAACAGGCTGCAGACTCCCCTGGCCTATGGAAAGATAGGCTTGGCTGGGATTGGCTTTACATTTCCAGTCTTCTAATAAAAGCATTCCATAGGAAATAGCTGCTGAAGACAGTGAGAAAAATTGAGAGAGCTAGGTCTGGAGGAAATCCTAAAGCCATCGCACTTTAAACTTTCACTTAAAAAACTGAGGAAGAGCATGAGCACCTTGTACTCTACTAATCAGAAATCATGATTTATTTTCCCTTGTTTTTACAAAAATATTTTACTCATTTCAAAGTATTAAATTGTAATGCTAAATATGCTTTGTTTTTCAAATTGCACATACATCCCAGATTTCCACACAGTCCCCTAGAGTTGAAGACCTTCACACACACACACACACACACACACACACACACACACAAATCACTGTCCTAGGGCTAGAGATTTTCTGGCCCAGTCCCGATCCCTACCTAGTTCAGTTCAGTTCAGTCACGCCAGGCCTCCCTGTCCATCACCAACTCCCAGAGTCCACCCAAACCTATGTCCATTGTGTCAGTGATGCCATCCAACCATCTCATCCTCTGTCGTCCCCTTCTCCTCCTGCCTTCAATCTTTCCCAGCATCAGGGTCTTTTCCAGTGAGTCAGTTCTTCACATCAGGTAGCCAAAGTATTGGAGTTTCAGCTTCAGCATCAGTCCTTCCTATGAACACACAGGACTGAACTTCTTTAGGATGGACTTGTTGGGTCTCCTTGCAGTCCAAGGGACTCTCAAGAGTCTTCTCCAATACCACAGTTCAAAGGCATCAATTCTTCTGTGTTCAGCTTTCTTTATAGTCCAACACTCACATCCATACATGAACACTAGAAAAACCAAAGCCTTGACTAGATGGACCTTTGTTGGCAAAGTAATGTCTCTGCTTTTGAATATGCTATCTAGGTTGGTCATAACTTTCCTTCCAAGGAGTAAGCATCTTTTAATTTCATTGCTGCAGTCTCCATCTGCAGTGATTTTAAAGCCCAGAAAAATTAAGTCAGCCACTGTTTCCACTGTTTCCCCATCTATTTTCCATGAAGTGATGGGACTGGATTCCATGATCTTCATTTTCTGAATGTTGAGCTTTAAGCCAACTTTTTCACTCTCCTCTTTCACTTTCCTCAAGAGGCTCTTTAGTTCTTCTTCACTTTCTGCCATAACGGTGGTGTCATCTGCATTCTGAGGTTATTGACATTTCTCCTGGCAATCTTGATTCCAGCTGGTGCTTCCTCCAGCCCAGCGTTTCTCATGATATACTCTGCATAGAAGTTAAATAAGCAGGATGACAATACACAGCCTTGATGTACTTTTCCTATTGGGAACCAGTCTGTTGTTCCATGTCCAATTCTAACTGTTGCTTCCTGACCTGCATATAGGCTTCTCAAGAGGAAGGTCAAGTGGTCTGGTATTCCCATCTCTTTCAGAATTTTCCACAGTTTATTGTGATCCACACAGTCAAAGGCTTTGGCATAGTCAATAAAGCAGAAATAGATGTTTTTCTGGAACTCTCTTCCTTTTCCATGATCCAGACATATAGGCTTCTCAAGAGGAAGGTCAAGTGGTCTGGTATTCCCATCTCTTTCAGAATTTTCCACAGTTTATTGTGATCCACACAGTCAAAGGCTTTGGCATAGTCAATAAAGCAGAAATAGATGTTTTTCTGGAACTCTCTTCCTTTTCCATGATCCAGCGAATGTTGGCAATTTGATCTCTGGTTCCTCTGCCTCTTCTAAAACCAGCTTGAACATCTGGAAGTTCATGGTTCACATATTGCTGAATCCTGGCTTGGAGAATTTTAAGCATTACTTTACTAGCATGTGAGATGAGTGCAATTGTGCGGTAGTTTGAGCATTCTTTGGCCTTGCCATTCTTTGGGATTGGAATGAAAACCGACCTTTTCCAGTCCTGTGGCCACTGCTGAGTTTTCCAAATTTGCTGGCATATTGAGTGCAGCACTTTCACAGTGTCATCTTTCAGGATTTGAAATAGCTCAACTGGAATTCCATCACCTCCACTAGCTTTGTTCATAGTGATGCTTTCTAAGGCCCACTTGACTTCACATTCCAGGATGTCTGGCTCGAGGTGAGTGATCACACCATCGTGATTATCTGGGTCGTGAAGACCTTTTTTGTGCAGTTCTTCTGTGTATTGTCACTATCTAATGGCCTCCAGTCTCTGAACATTAGGAGTCCTGCATCCCTCCACTATGGTGATAACCAGAACCTCTCTGAACCTGAGAGGTTTGTGTGAGGATTTCACCCAGTTGAAACTGAAGAACAAATCAAACACACACACACAAACCCTCTCCTAGCAATTAGGTATAACTTTTTAAGCAGACAGGGGCACAGGATAAGGAACCCAGAAATAAAACTTACATCATTCATCCAGGTCACAGAATCACTAGCAATACCTTTACTTTCTCTTTGCAGCTTTCAGTCAGAACTAGCTGGGGTTTCTTAGGCCAAAGCAAGAAGCTCTACCCACAGAGTACTTTCTTTGTACTGTGAAGGAAATCTTTTTAGGGATACCATCAGTAAAATCTACATCAAAGGGGATAAGAGAGCCAAACTCAACCTTCACGCCTCAGGAAAAAGCAGATATGCCAGCTTTACCCTAGAGGAAGCATGCTTGGTGAACCAAACTCTAGGGTCAGAATCAAAAAATACTATTCTGACTCTGCCAATTAAGTGCCATTTGTATGTCATCTTGCCCAGGTTCTGTCTGTAAAATATTTGGCATCATCTGAGTGAATATGACATGAACTAAGATATCAGTGAGGAAAGTTAATATACAATGAGACAGGAAATAGTATTATTGAAGACTAAACCAAAAGTAGATTTTGAAGAAATATGTGACAATGTTTCCCTTTAACCAAAAGTTTCCAAAGTTGGCCATAATACATTAAACTAAATTAACATCTCGTCTGTTTTATGGGTGCACATGCATGGAAATGCATTCATACACACGTGCACACACAAACACACATACACACACACACACACACACACACACACACGTCACCAAGTCCTCTCTCATAGTTCAGTTCAGTCACTCAGTCGTGTCCAACTATTTGCAACCCCTGGCACGCCAGGCTTCCCTGTTCATCACCAACTCCCAGAGCTTGCTCAAATTCTTGTCTATTGCATCAGTAATGCCATACAACCATCTCATCCTCTGTCATTCCCTTCTCCTCCTGCCTTCAATTTTTCCCAAAATCAGGGTCTTTTCCAATGAGTCAGTTCTTCACATCAGATGGCAAAAGTATTGAGCTTCAGCTTCAGTATCAGTCCTTCCAATGAATATTCAGGACTGATTTCCTTTACAATTGACTGGTTCGATCTCCTTGTAGTCCAGGGGACTTTCAAGAGTCTCCTCCAACATCACTGTTCAAAAGCATCAATTCTTCAGCGCTCAGCTTTCTTTATGGTCCAACTTTCACATCCATATATGACTACTGGAGAAACCACTCTCATATCCACCCCACATATCCTGCCTTAGGACTGGACATCACCAATGTCCCCACAGGATGGTAAGAGTATCATCCCTTTCTCTCTGTCTCTGGTTCCACTCTACTACAAGCTGGCCTCCCTATTGCTTCCAATGGAATCTTAATAAAATGTAAAATGACCCTGTTTTTCCCCTGCTTATAACCCTAACTGAGTCTGAGTTTCCAGAGACCACGTACTTACGGTCACCTAACCTATGACAAAGGAGGCAAGAATATGCAATGGAGAAAAACAGCCTTTTCAATAAGTGGTACTGGGAAAACTGGACAGCTACATGTAAAAGAATGAAACTAGAACACTCCCTAATGCCATACACAAGATAAACTCAAAATGGATTAAAGACCTAAATTTAAGACCAGACATTATAAAATTCTTAGAGGAAAACATAGGTAGAACATTCTTTGATATAAATTGCAGCAAAATCTTTTTTGAGTCACCACCTAGAGTAATGAAAATTTAAAACAAAAATAAACAAATGGGACACAATTAAACTTAAAACCTTCTGCACAGTGAAGGAAACCATAAACAAGATGAAAGGACAAGCTTCAAATGGGAGAATTGCAGCTCAATTATCAAAAAACAACCCAAGTGAAAACTTAGTGGAAGACCTAAACAGGCCTTTCTCCAAGTACAGATGGCCACAAAAACATGAAAAGATGCTCAACATCACTAATTATTAGAGAAATGTAAATCAAAACTACAATGAAGATATCACTTCACACTGGTCAGAATGACCATCATCACAAAATCTACAAACAATAAATGCTGGAGAGGATGCAGAGAAAAGGGAATTCTCTTACACTGTTGGTAGGAATGTAAATTGATACAGCCACTATGGAGAACAGTATGGAGGTTCCTTATGAAACTAAAAATAGAACCACCATATAACCCAGCAAATCCACTACTAGGCATATACCCAGAGAAAACCATAATTCAAAAAGAGATATGCACTCCAGTGATTATTGCAGCACTATTTACAACAGCCAGGACATGGAAGCAAGCTAAATGTCTATCAACAGAAGAATGGATAAAGACGATGTGGTACATACATGGAATATTTTTAAAAAGAAACAAAATTGTGCCATTGGCAGAGACATGAATGGACCCAGAAACTGTCATACAGAGTGAAGTAGGTCAGAAAGAGAAAAACAAATATTGTATATTAATGTATGCATGTATGTGGAATCGAAAAACATCTAGTATGTGCTGTTTTTTGCTCAGTCACTTCAGTTGTGTCCGACTCTTTGCAACCCTATGGACACTATGAAGTCCACCAGGCTCCTTTGTCCATGAGATTCTCCAGGCAAGAATACTAGAATGAGCTGACATTTCCTCCTCCGGGGATCTTCCCAACCCAGGGATCAAACCCATATCTCTTACACCTCCTGCATTGAAATGAGGGTTCTTTACCACTAGCACTACCATGGGGCTTTAAAAAAAATGGTATAGATGATATTATTTGCAAACAGAAATAGAGACTCAGACATAGAGAACAAATGTATGGATACCAAGGGGAATGGGGAAAGATAAATTGGGAGATTGGGATTGATATACATACACTATTGATACTATGTATAAAATAGATAAATAATGAGAACCTACTGTAAAGCACTGGGAACTCTATTCAATACTCTATGGTGAACTAAATGGGAAAGAAATCCAAAAACAAGATGTATACAAACATATAGCTGATTCATTTTGCTAAACAGCAGAAACTAACACAACACTGTAATGCAAATATACTCCAATAAAAATGAATTTATAAAAAAAAAAAAGAACCTGGAAAAATAGAGTTTCCAGAGAAAGTCAAAATTCCTTGGCCTAACACCCAAGCACCCAAGCCCTCTATGGTATCACCTGTGATTCATCACTCATCTACTGCTTCCCCTCCATCCCATGCACTTTTCTCTTTCACCACATGAACTGTATAAAGCAACGTATTTTCAAGTCTATATCCTTCATACATGCTGCCTTTAGCAAGAATAGTAATTCCTATTTGTTTTTCAAAACTCAATTCCAAGAAACTCACACACACACACACACACCACCCCCGCCCAGACTTGGGTTCCATTTCTTAGTGAGTCTCCACAGTACTTCCTGCATGCTTGTTCAGTGTACCTACCATAGTATCATAAGAGGTAATCTCCTTCTCTTTGATTAAACTAAGCTCTTTGAAGGTGGGGATTTTGCTTCATTTGACTTTGAGTTTGGTATCTGGCCTCCCCCAGTATCCAGCACAAAGATATTCAATAGATATGGTTCTTTGGTTTAACAGTATTTTATAGTTTAGAAAAAAAAAACAAAAAAAAATTTTAATGGCTTATTGGAGCTCATAATTAGGACAACTGCCAAATCATAAAAATAACTCACAGCCCTTGAGTTTCTGCTCACAGATTAATCTCCTCACCTTAGACCCAACTTCTTGCTCAAAGAAAGCTAGAGTGAAGCACTCTGAGCTCTTAGGATAAAAAGAACTTCAGAACTGCAGAGCGTTGTTTGGATTCTCCTGCAGCCCTGTTATGCCTTTGCTGCCATATGATTCCACTTTGAACTGTATCTGTCCCATCTTTCATGGATCCAGCATTGCTTCATTTCTAGCCTCCAGTCCTTCTAGAGACTCTGAGGTCTCCAGGGTGGGCCTCCTTCTGAAGTCACCTGATGTGCCAAACCAAGATGGTTCCAGTATCTGCCTTGACATGCAGTCCTAAATCTTTAAGACATCTGTAAACAGTACTCTGAATTTCCATCATCATTTTATTTTGTCTACAGGAAAGGATAAACACAGTAAATATTGTTTTGTGTGTTTTTTTTTTTAATATTTGAAGTCTTTTCCCTGGTAGCAAATAGTGTTCATGTTTTATCTCTTAATGATTCTCCAAAATCCAAGCCATTAAATCCCTTTGGAAAACAACTGTTCTTAATTCCTGTTAGATTTTCTTTAGTGGGACTTAAGGTCAAAATCTGAATTCTAAGTACAGAAAATCACCAGGTCAGTGAATTCTCAATGATATGTGGCATTTTCAGGCTCTATCTCATCTGGTTCCATTCATACAACTTATTCACATATTCATTCACTCAACAAAGATTTATTGGGCTACAGTGCTCAGGAATTGTGTGTTGTGGGTTATAGATACCCAGAGGGAACAATGCCCTCCCTGACCTTGATCGGGTTATGGCTTATTGGAGAAATAGACATGCAAAACATTACAGCATAACATCCTGCTTAACTACAGAGAGGGCACTCAGTCCATGGAAGCAGAAACAGAGGCCTGAACTTTGGGGAGAGGTAGTAGTGGAAGCGAAAAGGGGTCAGTTCAGCATTTCAGGAAAAAGAATGATGCCTGAAGAATAAACAGATGCTGAGCATGAGAAGAAGGGTAGAAGGGCAAACCAGAAGAGACAAAAGAAAGAACATATGCAAAGGCTTAAGGGTAAGGGGTTCCAAGTTGATCTGAATTGCTTGAAGAGAATAGCAGTAATGATGCTATTATTGCTAGCATAGTAATAATATGGGGAAGTGGTCATGGGCCAGGTTGGAAAGTGTTTGATAGGCCATGTAAGGGGTTGCAATTCCTTCTGGCAAGAGACAGGAGCCACTGGAGAATTCTGAGCTTGAAAATGACCCAAGGGGACCTTTGTGATAAAAATATCACTCTGATGACTGAATGGAGGGTGACTTGGAAGTAGGCGAGATTAAGGGCATAAAGTAAAGGGAGCTGTAGTCAATGGAGAAGGAAATGGCAACCCACTCCAGTGTTCTCGCTTGGAGAATCCCAGGGATGGGGGAGCCTGGTGGGCTGCTGTCTATGGGGTCGCACAGAGTCAGACACGACTGAAGCGACTTAGCAGCAGCAGCAGCAGCAGTCCATGAAAAGAAGACAAAGCTGGAACCAAGGCAGCAACAGTGGAATTGGAAAGGAGAGGCAAGAAAGGAGAGAGACAGGAAGTAAAGGTGGCAGGATGGTGCAGTGAAGTAAATGTGGATATTCAGAAGAGGATTCATAAGAAGATTGCAAAGTGGAAATATCTGAACCAAAACCAACCATGTGACGGTTTGGTTAACATCCCCTGGACCTGGCAATCTTTAGGAGAGGAAATATAGGAGAAGGAGTGGGCCTCAGCCATTCCTTTCTTCACAAGAGTCATAATTTCTTGCATTCTTTCCTGATTACTCAAGTATCAGAATTTAGTGCCTATATATACCAAAACCCAAATCAACACATTTATCTATTTATTATTTTTGCAAACAAATAATGCAGGATGGGCAGTGGAGGGGAGGAGGGCAGCAAGGAGAAAGGAGATTAGTATTTCCATGCTCTGCAAATCCACTCAGTTTGATTGGAGTTCTTTTTTTTTTTAATTTTTTAAAATTTATTATATTTTTGGCTGTGCTGGGTCATCATGGTGCACTTAGACTTTCTCTACTTGGGATGAGTAGAAGCTGCTCTTCATTGCAGTGCTCCAGCGTCTCACTGCAGTGACTTCTCTTATTGTGGAGTGCAGGCTCCAGGAGCACAGGCTTAGTTGCTCTGCAACATGTATGATCTTCCAGACCAGGGATCAAAATCATGACCCCTGAATTGCCTGACAGATTCCTAACCACTGGACCATCAGGGAAGTCCTGATTACGGTTCTTTTATCTCCCAGTTTTCCTCTTTCTCACAGGATTCTGCTAAGAAGTGGGTCCCCATTGAAATGGTTCAGTTGTCCAAAAATGGCCATCTTGTCATTGTTTTTTAAAATGCACCTCATTTTTTTTTTTGTTCTCAATTGTCAGCATGATTTAGCTTCCTTTTACACCATCTCAGATAAACAGGTAAATCTTTAAAAGTCTTTGTACTCTTAAATCCTTGAAATGCTTTAGAAAATTTGGTTTATTCCAGTGTAATGATTTTAAAGTGTTGATAACTCAGGAAGTAGGAATATACTTGCCTGTTGCACTCTTCTGTTTAAAGAAATCAAAACTGTGTGATCCCAGAATTGTACTCTTTCCTTGATCTTCCTAAAAGGGACAATTGTCCTAAAATATTTTTTTTCTTTTCTAGTGTAGTTTACATTTTTTTTATTCAGAAATGGTGGCAAACTAGAAACACCAAATAAAGCAGGTGGCATGTTAAGTTTAAACCCACTAAGAGCAGAAACAAGGTACAAATCTTGGAAGTAATATATTTATGGAACAGTATATAATCATGGCAGCACATTATGAGTTAGATATATAAACCCAAGCTCAATAGCCTTGCACCAATTCAGCCAATATCCATCAATTTTTTTTAATTCCTTGGAAATAGTGGTGATTGCAAGAAAGATGCGTAGGTTCAGAGAAAGATGCCTTATTGTAATCCAGACGGAAGATTTCTTTATTAAAATTGAGCCGAAAAGAAAGATTTAAAGCTTGCCTTTGCTTTAAGCCAACTAAAACACATGCTACTTTAATTTGCATTTTTATACAAAGTTTTGGGTACAGAAATAGCATAATTTTGCATTGGCAAATTCTCTCTGTATTCTTCTTTGATAATTCATTCTCTTGAAGGTATTTTTCAACTCTTAAATTTAAATTTTTTTAGAAGAGTAATTCTACCTTCCATACAAAAGACAGGCTTTCCATTTATAAACCTGTTACCTAGAGGCACAATTAAAATGAAACATTAAATAGAAATAAAATATAATTCTTCAGTTCTTTTCATCCACCAGCTGGCTCATTTCATACACTTCCTCTTCAGTGAGTTCCAAATACATTAGTAGTTAGTCAATTACCTATTTGCATATCCTTCAAAATATAAAATGTAATTGTGCAAGTTCCAATTCAGGTAAGCCTAAATGTTTTCATTTTATAAATGAAGCTTTTTTGTGACTGTGATCTGGGACTTTAGACCAAGTTTCTTAATCACTGTTTTCTCTAGATAGATCTCCTCATCCCCCGATCTTCAAGAAGTCCCTGTTGAGCCCTCCTATTCTCTCTCTGGCAGTGAGCCCATTGCAAAAAATTCACCAGTCACTGGAAGTTTCTCATTAGCATCTCAGAGAAAATTGTAAATTGTTCAGAACAAACTTAAAATTTAAATATTGCCTTTTTTGTAGTGTAGAGAAGAATAATACTGATTATTTTTATTTATTTTTATTATTAGGCACCTTGAGGTGCCTCTGATGAGACCACACTGCATTGATTTAAATATGTGGTGTTGTGATAGCTGGTTATGATTTTCTAATGTCTTTCTGCAACTCCAACCATATGTAATTTTGAATTAAATGAAAGTTAACTACTAAAACATTTTGCCCAAAGGGAATTCGGATTCTCAATGTGCTTTTAATAACTGTTTGTAAAACATTTAGGAAAATCTATGGCAACACATTTAGGAAAAAATCAAATTACTATTGCCTTAAGATGTTATTCTAGTGTCTAAACTTTATGAAACATCCTGTGTGGCCCAATTGTTGAACTAATCTAGTCATAATGCTTTAGAACATACTGTGTATATAGAATCTAAATTTAATTTGTATAATATTTTTAATACTACTTCTTTAAGAAACCTCTTTGAAACTCATTGAAAATGTTACGGATGGTGCAAAAGATGTCTTGTCAAATATTTCTGGAAAATTGCATATAAAGTCTAATTAGAAAGCATTAGAATTAATTAGGGGAACCAAATTAAAAACCATTAAACAATCACCTATTTTTAAAAAGAAAAGTATATAGAGGTCTTAAGACATCTGCAAAATCTAAAATAAAATGTCATGGTATATCCGTGGCTTAAGATAAACAAATAGAATCTTCAGTGGACATTGGGACAGTGGAAGAGGGCTTTCTGAAAGGCTAAAGCTACCAGTTGGTTGTGTCGATGTTGCTTCTGAAGGTGTCATTTGAAAAATGAACTCAAGTTGAAATGTGACCTGAATTTCCATTTTGTCTCACCCAGTGAAATGACTATGTAACTAATTTGGGAAAAATTCAAACCATAATTTACAATGTACAGCCCAGAATCTGGGCTGAAATAGAATATTGGAATCACCTTTCATCCAGAAAGACGGTGTCCTTGAACCTAAGCAGGAGATAATGAGCATTCTTTTTCTTACACTTGTAATCCCTCACCCAAAGCATCATTAGAATACAACCATCTCATACTATGGTTGTTAAGTCATTTATTTTGCTATTTGTGGATGTCTTTATTTCCATCTATAGCCATTATAAAAACTTGTAAAATTTGTAATCCATATCTATCAAGAAACAAGTGAATTATGGTGATCTAAAACAGAATGGCAGCAAATCGGCTTTACTCTGAAAAGATCAGATTTTCTAAGTAACTGATATGTCAGAACCATCCCAGTGAGAATCTGATCAGAATTTTTATCTGTTGCTCATTAAATCATGACACTATTTGACTTTATAAGTACTGACTGAAACAGCAACCTTATTAAAAGGTGTATTTTAAAAATAGTTGGAAATATGGGTATTCTGTTTGTTCTTCACACACTTTGTATTATTTTGATGTTTTTTTAACAACAAGAATCTATCAGCTCACTTTAACTGTAGTTCCTTTACCTCTCATTTATATAACACTTACAAATGTTTGTCATGCCTAAACATTGTTAATTGTTGAAGGTTAGTTTTAGATACATGTGGGTTCATGTGTATTCTCTCTGACCTTATGAATTATGGGTTATTTGACAATATCCATAATAAAAAGTTTTTATAAATGTATCATTTTGGTAATTTAAAAATATGCAATTCTAGGGAAATGGATTTTCTGCAATCCGTACAAGTTTATAATTTGACAGTACGCAAGGTGTTCATTGTAATTCCTTCTTGGTTTTAGAACTTGAAACTTGTATGAAATGCTTCCTTTGACATGCTCTCTATGGAAGGAAAAATCAATAATGCAATCATGAAAATAAACTCCAAATAAAGTTGTTTACAAATATTGACATTTCATTGACTTGAAGCAGGTGTCTGAAAAACGTACCCTGAGGCTGGTTGAATTACCACCCAAGACTTTAAAATCTCTTGCAATGGGCCATTTAGGGTATAAATACCCTTTCAGCCATTATCATAAAATGCCTGATCTTGCTGGATTTTTTAAGCACTCTATCTAGTAAGAAGAAAAACTAACACTTCCTGAGGCCCCAATATGTAAGGTGTGTGCTAAGTGCTTCATAATCATTACCTCCTTTCATTCTTATGAAACAATAGAGTAAGTATTTTTATGCTCATTTTACTAAGGAGAGAACTGAAATTAAAGGAGGACAAGAATGGAAGATCCCACAGCAAATCAATGCTGGATTGGGACTGTCTACAGGCAATCTGGCTCCAGAACCAATAATTTTAGCCCAACTGAAAGAGGGTAAACAAAATAAAAATAAACCCAAATTGTATGTGGTAAAGAGGCCAGACAACCTTAACAAAATATGATGAAAATAAATAATCAGCAAATGTGAAGTGCTCTGAAAGAAATATCATTTTAAAGTACTTCCAGGTAGATCATCCCTTTGACCTTAACATTATCACAGGTAAGGCTGAGCTCCCAGACTGCAGCCAGGAAGGGCCAAGCTCGGAGCAGACTGGCTTATGAATATTTAGCAAGGACAGAGTCTGAATGCTCACTCTGGTCTTCTGAGTCCAAATCCAGATCCAACTCCACAACTTCACAGCTACCTTGAAAGCATGGCTTTCAGGGTGTACTCAACTTCGTGTTGTAATTATTTTGGCCTGTTTCTTCCCATATCTTTATAACCTCAAGTACTAAATTCTGAAAAATCTATTTTGAGGACAGGAAACAAGGCCCTCAGCCATTTCTGCATTCCCAAAGTCATTTGAGGTTCTGGTCTGGGGCAGGACTGGAACAAGGGTTTTTCTTTAAAGCTCAAGAAATGATGCTGGTGGGCATGCTGGATGCAGAGGTCCTGCTCCCAAAGGATAGCTGACACCCTCCCTACAAAGTTGAGTTACGGTGGTCTGGGAACCATGCAGAACATGTGAGAGAAACGCATCTCACAGGCATTCGCCTCAGACCCAGGGAAGAAAAATAAAAGAGCAGATCACTAGAAAAGTATATCTGCCCTCTTAACTGAGGGCACACAGGAACTCCTCCAATCCCTTCACATCGGGAACGGATAGAGGAGATGGTAAGCACTTCTGGGTGCCCGGAGGGACATGCTTACTGGTGTGACTATAATGTCATTAAAGTCTGATTATAGAGTTTATTCATTCTAAACTGGTACCCTTTGTGGTCCTAAAAGCTGCTTGTTCTAGTCTGCAACATGGGAAACCAGAGCATTTGTAAGAAAAACATGAACATCTATGAAGAATAGATTGCCAGGACTTCCCCGGTGGTCCGGTGGTTAAGAGTCTGCCTTGCAATGCAGGGGATGTGGGTTTGATCCCTGATCAGGGAACTTGGATCCCATGTGCTATGAAGTAACTGGGCCCGCGCCCTGCCACTACTGAGCCCCTGCACCACAGCTAGAGAGGCCGTGCACACAATGAAAGATCCCACGTGCCACAGCTAAGACCTGATGCAGCCAATTAATAAACAAATAAAAATTTTTTAGAAGAATAGGTTGCCAAAGGGGATTAATGTTTGAATCCACACCACATTATTTCTTAACTATTTGCTAAGAACTGGTCAGCAATTAGATCTGATACAAGTGAAAATATCTGCAGTACTAGTCCAACCAGCTAGAGGGACAAATTGGGGAGAAAAATAATAAGAGGTTAAAAAGGAAGGAAAGAAGTAGGCACTGAAAAGCAGAGAAGCATACCCATTATGAGGGCTGAAATCTAAAGATGGACATCCCAAGTGTTGGTGAGGATGCAGAGAAATTGGAACCCTCATTCATCACTGGCAGGAATGAGAAATGGCACCATTGCTTTGGAAAACAGGTTGATGATTTCTTAGAAAGTTAAACATCCACTAACTACATGATCCAACAATTCTAGTCCTAGGTATATATGCAAAGAAATGAAAACATTTGTCAGCACCAAGCTGAGAAGCAAATATTCATAGCAGAACTATTCATAAAAGCTGAAAAGTAAAAGCAATTCAAACATCCAGTACAAGGTAAATGGTAAATAAAATGTAAATATGGACCGAATGTCGATGTTCCCCCAAAATTCATGTGTTGAAATCAAATCCAGTGTGGTTGTGTTTGGAGGTGGGGCTTTGGAAAGGTAATTAGGTCTTGAGAATAGAGCCCTCATGAATGAGATTAGGGCCCATATAAGAGTTATAAAAGAGACCCCAAAGAGAGCCCTCACCCCTTCTGACATATGAGGGTGCAGTGAAAAGACGGCCATCTGTGAACAAGGAAGTAGGCTCTCAGAAACCAGATTTCCTAGAACCTTGATCTTGACTTCCCAGCTCCCAGAACTGTGAGAAATAAATTTCTGTTGTTTATAAGCCACCAAGTCTGTGGTATTTTGTTATTTAACACACTGACAATATGCTGTATTCATATAATGGAGTACTACTAGGTAACACCTGGAGAAGGAAATGGCAGCCCACTCCATTACTCTTGCCTGGAGAATCCCATGGACAGAGGAGCCGTGGGCTACAGTCTATGGGATCGCAAGAGTCAGACACGACTGAGTGACTAAACCACCGCCATTAGGCAACATAAAGGAATGAACAATTGATACACATTTGTGGATGAATCTCAAAAACATTGCATCAAGTGAAAGAAGCCAGACTCAAAATACAACATACAGTTTAATTCCATTCACATGAAATTTCTAGAAAAGGCAAAACTGTAGAGACAGAAAGCAGATCAGTGGTTGCTTGAGGCTGAAAGTAGGAGCAGGAATCGACTATAAGCAAACACAGGGGAACTTTCTGGAGCAAAAGAAGTATTTCAAACTTGGATTATGATGATGATTGTACAATTGTAGAAATTTCCTAAAAATCACTGAATTATCCACTTACAATGAATGAATTCTACAGTATATAAATTATACCTCAATATAGCTGTTAAAAGTAAAAACAAAATAAATAAACGAAGGTAAGAGAAGTGAAGAATAGGAAGTACAGACATGGTAAAAGTGTTCATGGAATAGGAGAAAAGAAGAGAAGTGAAGTGAAAGCCGCTCAGTCGTGTCTGACTCTGCGACTTCATGGACTATACAGTCCATGGAATTCTCCAGGCCAGAATACTGGAGTGGGTAGCCTCTCCTTTCTCTAGGGGTTCTTCCCAACCCAGAGATCAAGCCTAGGTCTCCCTCACTGCAGGTGGATTCTGTACCAGCTGAGCCACAAGGGAAGCCCAGGAGAAAAGAAAGGCATGCACAAATTCACAAAGAAGACATTCACCACGGATTGTAGACGCAGGCATAGTGCTTCCTTGTCTTCTGTGCTTAATCCTTTGTGTTAATATTTTAGGCAAATTGCACACTACCAGAGTTTACAAAACTTTAAAAATATTTGGTATGAACAACATAATTTCAAATGCTCTAACAGCTCAGGAAAATAGGCAAAGCAAAACATCACATAAATATCTGCCACTGCTTCTCCATATGTTGCATTTCTCTGAGCATGTTGTATTTCTTTGATTTCTTGATTTAAGTCATACACACATATTACTTGCACAGCAAATGAATTATGCCAAAGTTTTATGCCATTTTCTGTAGCTTTCAGTACCTATGGAGTCAAGTTGAATCACTTTGCTGTACACCTAAAACTAACACAATATTGTAAATCAAATATGGTTCAATTTTATAAAGATAATGGTTATAATTCCCTGTGCTGTACAATATATCCTTGTTGCTTATCTAACTTATACATAGCAGTTTGTACCCCTTAATCCCATACCCATAACATGCCCCTCCCTCCTTCTTTCTCCCCACTGGTAACCACTAGTTTGTTTTAGATTGAAGAATATCTTGGTGACTGATACTTGATATCAGTCATCCTGGAAAATTTGTTTGTCATTTGCCTAAAGTATAACACTATGTTCTATGTGCTGCTCACCCAAGAACTTTCACAGAGAAATGAATAGCAAATGTAAATTATTTTTAAAGGAGAGTAGAAGAATAAACAGTTATCTTGAAAGGCTTTTCAATGAGGAGGCTAGGAGGTCTTTAGAATGTCTGGCTTCATTCCAGTGCACACCTATCTTGCATTCTGCAGGAATTTTGGCAGCTGAAACATGTACCATCCATCCTGTGTGTGTGCGTGTGCTCATTCAACGCCTGCTTGATGCCGAGAGACAGGGGTCCTCAACATCAGCACCATTGACATTTTGGGTCAGATTATTCTTTGTATATGATATTTAGCAGCATCCCTGGTCACTACTCAGCAGATGTCAGTAGGCACGCCCTCTCCCCTAGCCTCCACTTATGAATTGTGACAACCAAAATTGTTAATACCTCCCATGGGACAAAGTCACCTCCAATTGAAAGATTGTTACAGGGAATCCCCAGTCTGAATCTGTGGACCCCCAGACATTGCAATCATGGCTCAGTGGTGGGTAACAAAGACACAGCCAGTGCATTCTAGGGTTTCTACAGAAAGGTATGATCCCAGAGCTACACTTCTAGTATAATCTAAAAGTATTTAAACACCCTGGGGGAGGACGGGATATCATATCCTACAGCATTGCCTAATTATCATACCTTCCTTATGAACACATCTGAAATACTGAAATTTGACTCTTATCCATGAGCTCTCAAGCAGCAAAGGGTACAAATAACCATAGCAGTGACTTTTTATAAAGGAAACAAGCACCACATTTTAGCAACTGACAAATTAATGTTCCAATCTATCCAGTATATCTGTTATTAGAAACTGTTCAATCTAGCTGAGGTTTTCTTTCTCGATCTCTTCTTTTGAGAAATCTTATCAAGAGGTGTAAATGGTTAAAAATAATAAATTAAAGGATTTGACAAAAGAAACATGTGAAACCAAGCAGCTTAGCAGACAGATGAAAGTCTCTCTCTCATGGGAGAAAATAGGCTTTTGTTTCACTCACCCAAGCTTAATACACAGACATTTAAGAAAATCTGTCCCCAAATGGCCATTTCTTTCTTCATGACAAAGATCCAAAATATTTTTTGTTTGTGGGAAAAAAATACTCTACTAACAAAAAACAGTTGTAGACATTTTGTGGTTCTTTTTAGAAAAAATAACTGAAGACACATAGTCTAATTCACTGCAGCTGAAATTTCATTTACTAACTAACCACACTAATGAGCAGCTGCCCAGGGACTTCTAATTAGATTCACTGTATTTCTGTCACTGACATTAATTTCCTTACCACCTTCTAGAAAAAGTTTTATGTTTTCTGGATTTCTTAAGTAGGAAAAAATTAAGAATTTCAACAGTTTTTAATGAATCCTAACTTTTTTAACCACTGCAGTTTGATGGCATAATATTTCTGAATGGATAAAGCACAATGTTGACATTCCCATACATGTTAAGACTCGTTTTATCAAGATGGATGATAAGCTTGTATTTGAAACTGTTTGTCAATATGCTATTTTTTGCCCTTTGTGTATACTCTGTGTAGGTCCAAAGATTAAGTTCATATAGCCACCAGGTCATGTTCTCCAAATCAAAATTATATTCAAAGGAATTTCAAAAGACTGGCCTCCAACTAGCTTTCTAATTGCTCATTCCACATTGTAAATGCAGTGTTGTTTTACTATCATTTTATTATAATTACATTAGCCTGGATTTCCTCAGCATGAAATTGAAATGAATGTTCAAATGAATCTTCTGTGCATCTTCTATTACATGATTGAACAAAGAAACACAATGCAAGCACCACCTAGCTCATAAATACCAGTTTTACAAAGAACCCGTACACTTAAAAGCCACAGCTGCCCTTCCCTCAACACCCAGGCCATGTGCCAGCCCCTCTCTAGAAGCCATTGTGAAAAAGCTCAGAACTTTGAGGAAAAAATTCTGGAATACTAACTAGTAGGCATAAACAGATGACCCAGATAGAGCCTCTGTGGTGTCCACTCCCTTCTTGAAACAAGCTCTAAGTTTCCATATACCTCTTTATTACAGGGTCTAATATTCTTCAAATTACAAATCTCTTTGAATTAACAAGCTTCTTTAAAATGCAAATGACTCCTAGAGAGGTTATTATATTCTTTAATGAATTAAGGCAGATTACACTGTTCTTAATACCTAGCTAACATTATCCAAAATGAAGGATTACCACGCAGCAGTAGCAGCTGAGCAGCAGGAGAGGTACAAGGAGCAGCTGTCGTGAGGGTTGTGGAAGTGACAGCAGTGAATGCTGACTCAGACTTAGCCTCTGTGCTAAGTCCTCTATGTGGATCACCGCGTTTCACCCTCTCAAAAACCCTGGGGAAGAATTTCAGGTATGCAAAGTATGGTTCCCAAAGTGTGGTCCCTGGACTAGCCATATCAGCATCACCTGGGAATGAGGTTACACATTCAAGTTGTTACAAATGCAAGTTCTCAGGCCTCACCAGAGATCTACTGACTCAGAAACTCTGGGCATGGGCCCAGGAGTCTTTGTTTTAACCAACCTTACCGGCAATTCCAATGCATGCTAAAGTTTGCCAATCACTGGGGTACATACTTGTAGAAAAGGGCCACGTGCAAGCACACATGCATGCATGCACACACTCACACTAAACTAGAGTTCCCAGCTTATTTCGAAAAGATACCGAGTCTAGGCAGGAGAGAGCCAGTTCCACAGAGCAGGGGCAGACTACGCATCTCATGATTTACTTCCCAAGGCCTTGGAATCTCCAACAGTGATTAATGACGTCTTATAATTCACACCCAACGAGTTTACTTCACGCTGCAATGCAGTTCACCCTGGCAAAGGAACTCCAACAACCTCTCTGTTACTAAGGGAAATGGTGGGTGATGGCTGACCTTCCCTAGTTATTGAGATTAACTCAGAGACGGTGTTCTCAAACCAAGGAGGAAAATCCAAGTCAACCCTCACAGGCTTATGAGTGTGATTATCTGCCCTTAGCTGGGTGGAGTCCCAGAAACTCATTTCACCACAGCAGTCTTAGTAGAATCCCTATTTCACAAGTGCATAAACTCAACTCAGAAAGGTTAACTGAGTAGCCCAATAGCATGGATAAGAAATTGCAAATCTAGATCTCTGTTACTAAGGGAAATGGTGGGTGATGGCTGACCTTCCCTAGTTATTGAGATTAACTCAGAGACGGTGTTCTCAAACCAAGGAGGAAAATCCAAGTCAACCCTCACAGGCTTATGAGTGTGATTATCTGCCCTTAGCTGGGTGGAGTCCCAGAAACTCATTTCACCACAGCAGTCTTAGTAGAATCCCTATTTCACAAGTGCATAAACTCAACTCAGAAAGGTTAACTGAGTAGCCCAATAGCATGGATAAGAAATTGCAAATCTAGACTAGAAAAACTCATGCTGCTGCTGCTAAGTCGTTTCAGTCGTGTCCGACTCTGTGTGATCCCATGGACAGCAGCCCACCAAGCTCCCCCATCCCTGGGATTCTCCAGGCAAGAACACTGGAGTGAGTTGTCATTTCCTTCTCCAATGCATGAAAGTGAAAAGTGAAAGTCAAGTCACTCAGTCGTATCCGACTCTTAGCGACCCCATGGACTGCAGCCTAGCAGACTCCTCCGTCCATAGGATTTTCCAGGCAAGAGTACTGGAGCGGGGTGCCATTGCCTTCTCTGAGAAAAACTCATGGGTAATCCCCAAATTCAAGCCCTGAACCCTTTATGGTTAAGGAGAAAGCATAAGTAGGTAACTGGAGAGCATGAAGCATTTCACAAGGAGAGCAGGTTGTTCCCTCAGCAACTGTTTTAGGACAGAACAGTACTCAGCAAGAGTTAGGGTGGAACCACAATTATCTGGTTCAAAATTCACCAGAGCTAGTCCAGCATCCTGTGAAGGGAGAGGAGGTACCTCATCTTTGTCCTTTTTCCACCAAACAACTGAAAAAAACAAAGCTTTGGAAACAGCCCATTCACCCCAAATTCAAGCCCTGAACCCTTTATGGTTAAGGAGAAAGCATAAGTAGGTAACTGGAGAGCATGAAGCATTTCACAAGGAGAGCAGGTTGTTCCCTCAGCAACTGTTTTAGGACAGAACAGTACTCAGCAAGAGTTAGGGTGGAACCACAATTATCTGGTTCAAAATTCACCAGAGCTAGTCCAGCATCCTGTGAAGGGAGAGGAGGTACCTCATCTTTGTCCTTTTTCCACCAAACAACTGAAAAAAACAAAGCTTTGGAAACAGCCCATTCTTATAGTAAGTTCTGCACATTTAATCATTCATTTATCTTCTTTTACATTTAGGTTCCATGTATTCTGGCCTTTCTCATGATCCTGCACTGGTTCTTCCCAGGGTGAACTCTCTGGTGAACTCTCTATGCTGCTCCAGGTGACTGGCCCCTGTGTGTTACCTGGCTCCCTGGGGGTTCAGCAAATGGGAGACTAAGACAGGAGATCAAAGATTGGGAGAGATCTGAATAACTATTCCCTCCATCCCTCTCTGCTAGGCCAACCTGACAGGAGCTGCCATCCTTTACCTGGAGCCACAGATGCTGGAAGACCACCTCTCCCCCATGACTATTGCTCTCATGGAGGTCTGGTGACAGTTCCCTCCTCTTTTGACTTTGGGGTGCTAACAGCTTTCCCTGTTCCCAGTTGCTGGGTACTTCAGCAGCTCTTAGTGATTCCCTACATCATGCCCACAACTTTGTAGTGAACTGTTTCCATCTCCAAACAGAGTTAGCTATCTCTTTCCTGCTGAGACCCTGAATGATGCAGACCACAACCACAATGATGTTATAAGCATGATGCTTTCTACCAGATCCCTATTCGCTTTTTTAAAAATAAATTTTCTTTCAATGCACCAGTTTGGATCATGCTTCCAATTGCAAAAGTCATACCACTCCATAAAGATCATGTAGCAATTTATATAAAACATGTCACATAGTAAATGCTCAATAAATGGCAAATGACATTATTATCATTATTATTACCATTATTGTCACCAGTAATTGTTACTGGTAATTAATGTTTATTACTAGAACTAAAGTCAATGGACATAATTTAGAGGAAGACATTTTGAATTAACAAAGATGAGTTTTTTCAATAACTCCCAGCAATGAAATGGCCAGCATTATAAACATAATTTATAAAGTACTTTCAGGTCTGTGATCTTATATTATTTTCACAACAACCCTATGAGGGTTGATGTACTCTCATCCTCTTGTTCAGATGTGGAAACTGTGATTTAAAGGGCTTATAAGGACTTACCAACAGCAGAGCTATTGAATGTTGGAGCTAGCATTGAAGTCTTGTTGTAAGGCCAGGTTTACACACAATATCCACCTGGAAGTCACAGGAGGCAGCTGAGGAAGGAACATTGTGGGGAGAGAAATGAGAGTTAGCACCCCTCATTCCCTCTGCCCCAACCTGCTTGCCTAAGTCCCAGTTAGATGTGCTCTGGTTTGCCATGTTGTAAAATCTGGCTGTGATAAGAAAAAGGAAAATAAAATGGAGGTAGCTTAATGCTTCAGTAGATTATCAAGTCAACAATGTCCCAGGCTAAGAAGGAACGAAGGCACTGAAGGAGAAGTGTATGATAGGGTCATGAGGAAATACATACTTCTTAAATATTTGACCACTGCTGAGAGCCACTTGGGAGACAATGAGTAATCCATGGAAAGCAACCCTGCAGAGTGAAGAGTGAGGGAGTACATAAAACAGCAGTAAGCCATGGCCTCTTTCATCTTAAATCTTTCTACACAACAGTGGCAAAGAGCTTCACGGGTAATGATGCAAAGTTGATTGAGTCGGTTGTCCTTCCTGTTAGCTGGTCCTCTGTATCTGCATTTCCAAATATTATCAAGGGTCTCAGAAATTGCAGTGCATATCATGAAATTTATGTTGCACAAAATCAAGAAGGGTAATAGCCTTAGCAAATACATAATATTAGGTGGAAAAAACTTGGTGCTCAGCCTAACATTTGATTTTCCTAATATAAATAATATATTAACAAGTGAACAAGTTGGATTTAATCCAAATCACTCTACTGTAAGTGCTTTGCAAAGAAATAGAGGAAAAGAACAGAACGGGAAAGACTAGAGATCTCTTCAAGAACATCAGAGACACCAAGGGAACATTTCATGCAAAGATGGGCTTGATAAAGGACAGAAATGGTCTGGACCTAACAGAAGCAGAAAATATTAAGAAGAGGTGGCAAGAATACACGGAAGAACTATACAAAACAGATCTTCACGACCCAGATAATCATGATGGTGTGATTACTAATCTAGAGCCAGACATCCTGGAATGTGAAGTCAAGTGGGCCTTAGGAAGCATCACTACGAACAAAGCTAGTGGAGGTGATGGAATTCCCCTTGAGCTGTTTCAAATCCTGAAAGATGATGCTGTGAAAGTGCTGCACTCAATATGCCAGCAAATCTGGAAAACTCAGCAGTGGCCACAGGACTGGAAAAGGTCAGTTTTCATTCCAATTCCAAAGAAAGGCAATGCCAAAGAATGCTCCAACTACCGCACAACTGCACTCATCTNCCCAGAACCATTTGGTAAAGAGATTGTCTTTTCTCCATTGTATATTCTTGCCTCCTTTGCAAAGATAAGGTGTCTATAGGTGCATGGATTTATCTCTGGTCTTTCTATTTTGTTCCATTGATCTATATTTCTGTCTTTGTGCCAGTACCATACTGTCTTGATGGCTGTAGCTTTGTAGTATAGTCTGAAGTCAAGCAGGTTGATTCCTCTGGTTCCATTCTTCTTTCTCAAGATTGCTTTGGCTATTTGAAGTTTTATGTATTTCCATCTCTGAAAAATACTGTTGGTAGCTTGCTAGGGATTGCATTGAGTCTATAGATTGCTTTGGGTATATACTCATTTTCACTGTATTGATTCTTCTGATCCACAAACATAGTATATTTCTCCATATATTTGTCCTCTTTGATTTCTTTCATCAGTGTTTTATAGTTTTCTATATATAGGTCTTTTGTTTCCTTAGGTTGATTTATTCCTAAGTATTTTATTCTTTTTGTTGCAATGGTGAATGGGATTGTTTCCTTAATTTCTCTTTCTGTTTTCTCATTTTTAGTGTATAGGAATGTAAGGGATTTCTGTATATTTATAGCCTGCAACTTTACTATATTCATTGATTAGCTCTAGTAATTTTCCAGTGAGGAGTCTTTAGGGTTTTCTATGTAGAGGAATATGTCATCTGCAAACAGTGAGAGTTTTACTTCTTTTCCAATCTGGATTCCTTTTATTTCTTTTTCTTTTCTGATTGCTGTGGCTGAAACTTCCAAAACTATGTTGAATAGTAGTGGTGAGAGTGGGCCCCCTTGTCTTGTTCCTGACTTTTGGGGAAATGCTTTCAATTTTTCACCACTGAGGACAATGTTTGCTGTGGGTTTATCATATATGGCTTTTATTATGTTGAGATATGTTCCTTCTATGCCTACTTTCTGGAGGGTTTTTATCATAAATGGATGTTGAACTTTGTCAAAGGCTTTCTCTGCATCTATTAAGATAATCATATGGTTTTTATCTTTCAATTTGTTAATGTGTGTATCCCATTGATTGATTTTTGGATATTGAAGAATCATTGCATCCTTGTGATAAAGCCCACTTGGTTATGATGTGTTATCTTTTTAACACGTTGTTGGATCTGCTTGCTAGAATTTTGTTAAGGATTTTTGCATCTATGTTCATCAGTAATATTGGCCTGTAGTTTTCTTTTTTTTGTGGCATCTTTGTCTGGTTTTGTATTAGGGTGATGGTGGCCTCATAGAATGAGTTTGGAAGTTTACGTTCCTCTGCAGTTTGCTGGAAGAGTTTGAGTAGGATAGGTGTTAGCTCTTTTCTAAATTTTTGGTAGAATTCAGCTGTGAAGCCATCTGGTCCTGGGCTTTGTTTGTTGGAAGATTTCAGATTACAGTTTCAATTTACATGCTTGAGATGGGTCTGCTAAGATTTTCTCTTTCTTCCTGGTTCAGTTAAAAAAAAACATTAATTGAGTCATTCTGATGTGGAAATTTGTTTTAACAAATTTTAATCTTATGGTAAGGATTTAAGGATTTTAGTACTTTGGGATTTAAGGATTTGGGTACTTTTTAATATGTGTTTAGGTTTGTAGCATATAAATAAGCAATGGAAAGTTTTTGTGTGGTCATTCCTTTTGAATACCAACTTTGAAGTCAAACAGTTGTATTTTTGCAATTCATATTTTCTTCTGACTAGTTCTGGCACTCTGATAGAGTTAATCTACCCTCCAGGGCTGCTGCGTTAAATGAAGTTAGTTATGGAAAGCAGCCTACACAGATGATACACTCATCAAGTAACTGAAGATGCTTCCTTTCCGTTCTCTTTATTTTTATTTACATCCTAAGTTCAATTAGAAATACACTCAGATGTAAAATAACTAACAATAGTAAGAACAATAATTTGTGTTTACTTAGCATTTTTAAGGTTTGCAAAAGCTTCCATGTTTATTGATGTCACTTGGTGTGGACAGAGCAGCTATTACTAGTGCCATTACATGGAAGATGATCCTGAAACTCAGAATAGTTTAAATAAATATTGATCATTAAATCATTAAATGTTATGGTTACATTGAAACCCAGATGTCCCCGTGTTAAAGACAGGGCTCTCTACCATTCTGTACTGCTGTTGGCAGAAGGGTGGACTTAGGAGAGCAAGACAAGTCGAAAGATGAAGGGCGGATTCAGGCTGGTAGGGAAGGGTAGAGTGCTAGGGTAAGCCAATGCTAATTTTATGTGCCAAGAGAGATGACAGATTTCCAGCACAAATAGTTTTAAAATGGTGGACACTTGGGATAGAATTGGGAATAAAAACGTGTATGCAAACAAATAACAAGGTCTTGAGAAATAGAATTTTGATAGAAAATAGAAAAATAGTAATTTGTAAGTCCTTTTTAAAAGGCTTACTTTTTTATTCATTGATGAATAAGTTCTAATACTTTGTGTTTAGGGCACATTTTCTAAATTTAGTTGGTTATTTGTTGGAATATACTAGTAATATATTCACACTTTTTCCAATTCTAAAGATTGCAAAATATTTCCCTCCCAGGTCTGTCATCAAGCACACAGTCACCCTCCTGTATCAGCCAGAGTTTAACCAAAGTGGCAAAACTGATAGTGGCAGAAAGATAATCTATCTCAAATCTCCCCTGTATATATTTATATATATATATTTGTGTGTGTGTGTGTGTATATAAAATCCATGCAGCATATGTATATAGAGAGATATGTCACATGGAATTTTCTTCTGTGATTGTGGAGTCCAGCTAAACAAGCCCAGACTTTCTATGGCAACCAGTCAAGGGAATGTAATGGACAGACTCAAACTCACTGGTATGCGCTGGGGAAAGGAGTATTATGAAAAGAATGGAACTCCACAGGCACAGTCAGAAGCTGTTTTCCACAAGTGGAATTTCTTTTCTCTCAGAGAAATCTCAGCCCTGCTTTTTTTGGCCTCTGAATAGATTCAATCAAATCATGAAGATTATCCAGGATAAATTAAAGTTAACTGATTAGGCGATTTCCTAATATAAACATCTTTGATATTGTGTAATATTCTTTTAATATTGTATTGTGTTTTTTTCTAAAATATGTTATTAAATTTTTATAGCTGTATTCATAAGTGAGATTGTGATTTTGTTTTATCTTTTTACTCTGTCAAATTTTGGTAGAGTGTAATTCCAGCTTAATTTAAAATAACTAGAAGGTGTTTTTTTTTTTTTTCCTTCTATGCTTTGTGAAAATACATATGTCACTGGAATTTTCTTTTCCATAATTGTTCAGTTGAGTTTGACTGTGAATAGTCTTGGCTTGGATGGCGTCTTTGGAGGCAGCTGCTTGACAAGTTTCCCTATTGCTTTTAATAACAAAATTAGCCTACTTACAGCTTCTTTTCCTTTTGGAGCAAATTTAAATAAATTATCCATCCCTAAAAATGTGACTTCCTCATTCACATTCTCCAGAATTTTTGTGTAAACTTGGGTGAGCAAAGCACTTTTAGAATTTTTATTTCTCCTGTAGCTATACTTTGTTGGTTCCTCAGAATTTCTTAGTTTGTAAAAGTGTGTTTTCTCTCCTTCCTTTCTCATGGCCCCTTTAAAAAAGTATTAATGCAGCTAAAATATTGTTGGTGAAGTGGTATGAATAGGTTCATGTACCACATATGCCCAAGGGAAGGTAATGGCAACACACTCCAGTATTCTTACCTGGAGAATCCCATTGACAGAGGATCCTAGCAGGCTATAGACCATGGAGTCGCAAGAGTCAGACATGACTAAACCACCACCACCACTACATATACAATGTAACGTATAGCATGGCATCTCTACTTAATAATACTGCATTGCATATTTGAATGGAGAAGGCAATGGCACCCTACTCCAGTACTCTTGCCTGGAAAATCCTATGGATGGAGGAGCCTGGTAGGCTGCAGTCCTTGGGGTCGCTAAGAGTCCGACACGACTGAGTAACTTCCCTTTCACTTTTCACTTTCATGCATTGGAGAAGGAAATGGCAACCCACTCCAGTGTTCTTGCCTGGAGAATCCCCAGGATGGGGGAGCCTGGTGGGCTGCTGTCTGTGGGGTCGCACAGAGTCGGACACGACTGAAGTGACTTAGCAGCAGCATATTTGAAAGTTCTAAGAGAGTAAATCTTAAAAGTTCTCATCACAAGGAAGAAAACCTGTATTTGTGATGGTAACGGGTGTTAAGTTATTGTGGTCATTTCAGAATATGCACAAATTTTGAAGCACTATATTGTACACCTGAAACTAATATAATGCTGTATGTTAATATACCTCAAAAACAAAGCAAAACCAATGGTTAAAAGCTTTGTTCAATCTCTCAGACCTTGGAGAAATTTCCTTAGCTTCAGTGTTCCTCAGTTCCCCATTGCTAAAAAGGAGTAATATGCTACTTACTGTATATGATTGCTTGAGTTGACAAGAAATGTGTTTTTAAGTACAGTGTTAGTTACTATTACTGTTATTATTGATATTATTATCATTTTTTCCCAGAGAGGCAACAATTGGATTTATTTATTCTACTCCTTTTTGTTTTCAAATATGGTCTTTCTTTTTGAAATCCTTAGACTTATTTTTATTACTCTTTCATTGATACCAAGGTTTTTGCTGTGTTTTTTATTAATTCAATCTTTTATTGCTTCAACAAGCCTCTGGTAAGTTTTAGAGAAAGGGTTATTTGGTTTAATAGTTGAAGATCCTTCATATTCAGAAATATTTGTTAGGTGGCTTTATAGTTGGGTTGTTTGGGATTGGTAGACATTTCTTGGATCTTAGCTTCTTTCTTGAAGGATTCTTTCAGGCATTGCTTCAATATCTTGAGTTATTGGTTAAATATTTGGAAATTCATAAGGCCATCTTGATGATTTTTCTCTTTTAATGTGACTTCATATTATTTGGTAAAGTGTCCAATGTTGTGTTTATTTACCTTTTAGGTCCAGTAGTTTTGTTTCTTGATGTGATCAATTTTGCACCAGTTTTTCTGGGACACAGTTTGCTGTTATAATCTGCAAATTCAAATCATTTTTTAAACCTGAAATTTAAATTATTTTAAGCATATTATGCCATTTCCATATCAAAATTTAATATAGGAATGTCAGTTATATGTATATTGGATATCTTTTGCTTACATTCAATATCATCTTCTTTCAAACTTTTAAACTTCTTATTATCATTTGCTATGTTTTTTTTTTTTTTAGATTCTGGTATTCTGCATTCTTTACTGTGTCTTCAGCATTGTTAGTACTAATTTGCATAGTATCATGTTCATTTCGTTGATTTTTAAATTCTTCCCATTCTTTCCTAAACTCTTCTAGCTCAGGTTTCATCCTCTTTTATCTAGGCCTGTTCCTCCTGAACTCTTATCTCTATTTTGCTCTATAAAGCCGATAACCTCATTGGAAGTTTGTAAACATATAGTGTAGTATTTGTGCAACATTTCCTCTGATTTCTGGTGAATGTTGTTTGCTTGCTGTTTTTTTTTTTTTTTTTTTTTTTTAACTTGTCCTTTTCTCATTTTTTTCCTCAGGAAGTGTATGTAGATCCAGTACTTTTTTTTTTCTCCCTTAAATCTTTGAAATTTATTGGGCATTGCTTTCATCTAACAGATAATCAGTTCTTCTAAATAAATATTCCTTGAAAGAAAAGATAGCATAGTTTTTCTTTTGTAGGGTACAATGTTTATATGTTTCTTTAGATCCAAGCCTGTTAATTTTTCTTTCTTTTCTTTTTCCTATAAATAATTTATTTATTTTAATTGGAGGCTAATTACTTCACAATATTGTGGTTTTTGTCATGAACTGACATGTATCAGCCATGGGTGCACATGTGTCCCCCAACCCTGAACCTCTCTCCCACCCCCTCCCACCTTAGCCTTCTGGGTTGTCCCAGAATACCGATTTTGAGTGCCCTGCTTCATGCATCTAATTTTCACTGGTTATCTATTTTATGTATGGTAGTATACTTGTCTCAGATTTTCCCTGGTGGCTCAGACGGTAACATGTCTGCCTACACTGTGGGATACCCAGGTTCGATCTCTGGGTGGGGAAGATCCTCTGGAGAAGGAAATGACAACCCAGTCCAGTACTCTTGCCTGGAAAATCCCATGGACGGAGGAGCCTGGTAAGCTACAGTCCATGGGGTCACAAAGAGTCGGACACGACTGAGCGACTTCACCTCGTACTTGTTTCAATGCTATTCTCTCAAATAATCCCACCTCACTTTCCCCACATAGTCCAAAGTCTATTCTTTACATCTGTGTCTCTTTTGCTGCTTTGCATATAGAATCGTAGTTACCACCTTTTCTAAATTCTATATGTATGTATTAATATACTGTGTTGGTGTTTCTCTTCCTGACTTACTTCACTCTGTATAATAGGCTCCAGTTTTATCCACCTCATTAGAACTGACTTAAATGCATTCTTTTGTATAACTGAGTAATATGCCATTCTGTATATGTATACAACTTCCTTATCCATTCCTCTGCCAATGGAGAGCTAGGCTGCTTCCATGTCCTGGCTATTGTAAACAGTGCTACAATGAACATTTGGGTACATGTGTCTCTTTCAATTCTGGTTTCATTGATGTGTATGCCCAGCAGTGGGATTGCTGGGTCATATGGCAGTTCTGTTTCCAGTTTTTTTAAGGAATCTCCACACTGTTCTCCATAGTGGCTGTACAAGTTATCATTCCCACCAACAGTGTAAGACAGTTCCCTTTTCTCCACACCCTCTCTAGCATTTTGATGGCAGCCACCTGACCAGTATGAGATGGTACCTCATTGTGGTTTTGATTTGCATTTCTCTGTAATGAGTGATGAGCATCTTTTCATGTGTTCATTAGCCATCTGTATGTCTTCTTTGGAGAAATGTCTGTTTAGTTCTTTAGCCCACACTTTGATTGGGTTGTTTATTTTTCTGGTTTTGAGTTACATGAGCTGCTTGGGTATTTTTGAGATTAATTCTTTGTCAGCTGTTTCATTTGCTATTATTTTCTCCCATTCTGAAGGCCACTTTTTCACCTTTACTTATAGTTTCCTTTGTTGTGGAAAAGGTTTTAAGTTTAATTAGATCCCATTTGTTTGTTTTTGTTCTTATTTCCACTACTCTGGGAGGTGGGTCACAGAGGATCTTGCTGTGATTTATGTCAGAGTGTTCTGCCTATGTTTTCTCTAGGAGTTTTATAGTCTCTTGTCTTACGTTTAGACCTTTAATCCATTTTGAGTTTATTTTTGTGTATGTGTTAGAAAGTGTTCTAGTTTCATTTTTTTACATGTGGTTGACCAGTTTTCCCAGCATGTTAAAGAGATTCTCTTTTCTCCATTGTATATTTTTACCTCCTTTTTCAAAACAAGGTATCCATAGGTGCATAGATTTATCGCTGGGCTTTCTATTTTGTTCCATTGATCGCTATGTCTGTCTTTGTGCCAATACCATACTGTCTTGATAACTGTAGCTTTGTAGTATAGTCTGAAGTCAGGCAGGTTGATTTCTCCATTTCCATTCTTCTTTCTCAAGATTGCTTTGACTATTTGAGTTTTTTTTGTGTTTCCATACAAACTGTGATATTATTTGTTCTAGTTCTGTGAAAAGTACTATTGGTAACTTGCTAGGGATTGCACTGAGTCTATAGATTGCTTTGGGTAGTATAGTCATTTTCATTATATTGAGTCTTCCAATCCATGAACATGGTATATTTCTCCATTTATTTGTTTCATCTTTGATTTCTTTCATCAGTGTTTTATAGTTTATAGGTCTTGCATTTCTTTAGGTCATTTTATTCCTAAATATTTTATTCTTTTCATTGGAATGGTGAATGGGATTGTTTCCTTAACTGCTCTGTTTTCTCATTGTTAGTGTACAGGAATGCAAGGGATTTCTGTGTATTAATTTTATATCTTGCAACTGTACTATACTCATTGATTATCTCTAGTAATTTTCTGGTGGTGTCTTTAAGGTTTTCTATGTAGAGGATCACGTCATCTGTAAACAGTGAGAGTTTTACTTCTTTTCCAGTCTGGATTCCTTTTATCTATTTTTCTTCTCTGATTGTTATGGCTAGGACTTCCAAAACTATGTTGAATAGTAGTGGTGAGAGTGGGCACCCTTGTCTTGTTCCTGACTTGAGGGGAAATGCTTTCAGTTTTTCACTATTGAGGATAATGTTTGCTGTGGGTTTATGGTATATAGCTTGCGCAGGCGGCATAGGTGGCCGCCGCACTTGAGCGTGGCTGAGAGCTACTGACATGGCTGGGAGAAGCCACTCGCCCCCGAGGCCAAGAGTGGCAGCTGAGACGAGCCACTCACGCCCAAGGCAAGGGCCAGTGGCCTGGAGGAGCAACCCGAGGAGTGGTGGCTGGGCAGGCACAGGAGGGCCTAGAGGAGCTATCCTACGTTGAAGGTCAGGAACGGTGGCGGTAAGGAGATACTCCTCGTCAAAGGTAAGGTGCAGTGGCTCTGCTGGAGCAGTCGTGAAGAGATACCCCACGCCCAAGGTAAGAGAAACCCAAGTAAGATGGTAGGTGTTGCAAGAGGGAATCAGAGGGCAGACATACTGAAACCATACTCACAGAAAACTAGTCAATCTAATCACACTAGGACCACACCCTTGTCTAACTCAATGAAACCAAGCCATGCCTGCAGGGCAACCCGAGATGGGAGGGTCATGGTGGAGAGCTCTGACAGAATGTGGTCCACTGAAGGAGGGAATGGCAAGCCACTTAAGTATTCTTGCCTTGAGAACCCCATGAACAGTATGAAAAGGCAAAATGATAGGATAGCAAAAGAGAAACTCCCCAGGTCATTAGGTGCCCAATATGCTACTGGAGATCAGGGGCGAAATAACTCCAGACAGAATGAAGGGATAGAGCCAAAGCAAAAACAATCCCCAGTTATGGATGTGACTGGTGATAGAAGCAGGATCCGATGCTGTAAAGAGCAGTATTGCATAGGAACCTGGAATGTCAGGTCCATGAATCAAGGCAAATTGGAAGTGGTCAAACAATCTGTTACTTGCAAAAGTTTAATTAGGTACTAACTTCCCTTATGGCTGTAGCAGTCTATGATTGTCTTCTGTCCTTGAAATCAACAAGGATGCCCATGGAATATTTTTGGAAGACATTTTGGAAAAACTAGAATTCTGCTTCATTTTTGCCTCTAAGAAAGCCTGAGCCAGACTCTTTAGCCATTTTTTTCATTCTCAAGCTCATTTTATGATGTTGGCTTCAGATGCAAAACAATTGCTCTGCCCTTTAAAATTTATTTTCAAAGAGCTCCAAGGTATATTTCCTTCTATTTCATCTATGGACATAATGATCTAGCCAAATAACACTCCAACCCAGTTCCAGCTACTCAAGAGGTCAGAGGAGTACAATCAAACAACCTTTTAATGGGAAATTCCAAGAAATAAAACCAGTTTCTTGAGCTGCTGAGATAAAGTTAAGGTTGAATTGCATTTCCTCAATTCTACTCAGAAATAGAAGAGAAAATCTACCCTGGAAGTCAGGAGACAGGTGTTCCAGGAATTTCGATAGATGCCTGACAGGCCTGCATTCATCATTCAGTCCACCATGAGAAATGGTGATTGGAAACTGATGTTATCAAACTACTTAATCTCACTCTCATCACACTGCCTTTCCCTGAACCCTGCTACACAATGTTCCGGAATAGAGACAGTCATACATTTGCCTCTGATGGCAGTTTCTGATTACCAGCAACCAGGACCAGCCTGAATCTACTTGTGGGGAAGTTTGTCTAAAATACATTACTTTATTTTGGTTATTCATCTATTCACTTACTTCAACATTTATTTATTAATTCATTCAACAGACATTCATTGGCCATACTTTCTAGCCAGGCATGGGTCTGTCTGTTCCCTGGGATCTAAACACAAGTCACAAATTTGTTGATTGAATAATGAGTGAGTGAATGAATGAATGAGAAACAGAGTTTCTCCTTTATAGTTTCTTCAGGGCACTCCCAATCCAGTGGGGAGAATAGAGCAGTAAATAGATCATACTAATTCATCATGGTAAGTGCTATGGTAGAGATGGACCATGTGTAATGGAGCCCATAAAGAGAACACTGATGCTCCCTGAGGAGCTCACAGAGACTTCTCCAAGTGGAGAGATTTTGTACACAGTTGTCCTTAGCAACTAGCTTCTAAGAATGGTGATTTAGTCCAGAAAGTTTGATATCCTCAGCTGGTAAACAGTTTAACTTTGAAGTGAATGAGATCACCAGGAATGAGAGGGGGAGGAGAGGATAGGAAGTTAAAAAATGGCTTGAGGTTCATTACCACAGACACCTTGTGTTTTTAGTCTCTGTGCCTAATGAAATCTCTTTGGGTATTTCTAAAGTTCAAGAGAAAAAGACTGATATAACTTAAAGACTAGCCATCAGCAGTAAAGCTGGAGGTTTTAGATAGTTGCAGTATTATTAATAACAGACAATCAAGTCTGAAATTCTGACAGTGGAATTTCAAATATGAAGCAAAAAGTGAGAAAGGATTTTCAAGAGAATGAGTTTTCTCTTCTGACTATGAAATTATACCTGTTTTTGCCTCTGCTTGTGAGTCAAGCCTGGATCATCCACTGCATCTATAAACATTTTGTGTGTGTATATTAAAACATCAATTGTTTCCTGGTAAATATATATATATATATATATATCAGTTCAGTTCAGTCACTCAGTCGTCTCCAACTCTTTGTGATCCCATGAATTGCAGCATGCCAGGCCTCTCTGTCCATCACCAACTCCCAGAGTTCACTCAGACTCACATCCATCGAGTCAGTGACGCCATCCAGCCATCTCATCCTCGGTCATCCCTTTCTCCTCCTGCCCCCAATCCCTCCCAGCATCAAAGTCTTTTCCAATGAGTCAACACTTTGCACGAGATGGCCAAAGTACTGGACTTTCAGCTTTAGCATCTTTCCTTCCAAAGAAATCCCAGGGTTGATCTCCTTCAGAATGGACTGGTTGGATCTCCTTGCACTCCAAGGGACTCTCAAGAGTCTTCTCCAACACCACAGTTCAAAAGCATCAATTCTTCAGTGCTCAGCCTTCTTCACAGTCCAACTCTCACGTCCATACATGACTACCGGAAAAACCATAGCCTTGACTAGACAGACCTTAGTCAGCAAAGTAACGTCTCCACTTTTGAATATGCTATCTAGATTGGTCACAACTTTTCTTCCAAGGACTAAGCGTCTTTTAATTTCATGGCTGCAGTCATCATCTGCAGTGATTTTGGAGATACACACACACACACACACACACACACACACACACACATATAAATATACTTGCTATTTTTGCTATTATTATTAATAAGGCTCTCATTAAGTCAGGCACTCTGACAGGGAATTTACATATCAATACATTGTCTCATTTAATTCTCAAAACAAAGAGGATAAAAGAGCAAGAAGAAGAATGGAACCATTTAGTTTGACTTATATAGGAAAACATTTAAAAACAATGCTTTAGGAATTGGAATATATATTAAAACTATTAGGTAAAAAAGCATGATGCATAATAGTTTATAAAAATTCTAAGTTTATTAATATGACTAAAAGAACATGGGTGAATTTTCTTTAAATGAATGAATTTATTATTGAAGAGACTGGAGTAAACAGCAAGTAGTTTTTATTCTCCTATCATGTCATGATAATAATTCTGATGGCTTTTTTATTATATTGCAAATACTGGCTCTATGCCATTTGAAAAAATCCTACTCTAATGTTCAACCAAGATAATTTTTGTCATCTTAAAAGGATAAATCAAATAAGTGAATTTTCATTTGGAAGTCCATCTGGTATGCTGGAGAAGAAACCAGGTAAGGATTTAGACATTTCTTGCCCTTCTGTGGCCACTCTCCCAGATGACCTTGTGCAAGTCCCTTACTCTGTTTGCACAGAGTCCTCTGAAAAATGAAGATTGAGGTCCTATAACCCTCAAAGGAGGACTCTTAAGGACAAGGAAACAGTACATGACGTTTCCTGCTCCTCATTGCACTCCCATTCTTGCCCCTTCTCCCATTAACCAGGCCCTCCATATCAGCCATATGATGGGGGAGTTTTCCAGCTGAAGGCAGTCTCTCTGCTGAGTACAATAATTGTAGGTAATCTTAATTTATTGAGCCTATGCTATATGGTTCAGGCACTGTACTTAATGATTTACCTACATCGAATCATGTAATCCTTACAAAAAACCTTATGAACTGCAGGTGTTATCATCTGCATTAAACAGAAAAAGAAACTTCACAGTCCAACTTTCACATCCATACATGACCACTGGAAAAACCATAGCCTTGACTAGACGACCTTTGTTGGCAAAGTAATGTCTCTGCTTTTTAATATGCTATCAAGAATTGTAGACAATATATTATGGGCATTTTTTTGTTTGTTTTTCTTCACATAGAGATAGACTCCATAATCTTCAACAGGATTTAAATGAGTCCCTGTTCTCCCAAAATTTGAAGTATAACTGGAAGCATCATTGGCTACTGGGTTTTTGTTTTTGGTTTTTTTTTACCTGACCTGACTACAAATAGAATTGTGTTGATTGTTGTTAACAGGAGTTAGTGACTAAATTGTCTTGCTCTTAGCTGTACTGAAGTATAACAAAATGCCAACTTAAATTGCACATAGAGAATGTTATTTTTTCATAATCTTTATTACTAAAATAGAAGTATTAAAATAACACTAAGTTGCAGTAAATAAAAGTCAGTCAATGGTACTTGATTAAATGATCTTTTTTCAGAAATATATATTGTGTCTTTTATGTGGGCCAATTTCCATAAAAAAAATTTTTTTTGGTCTATGCTAGTGATTAATTACAAAGAATAAATAAAATTGATCAGGTAACAATACACATTAGCCTTTTAGTTGAGTAAAAACTCAAGAATAACTCTGAGATTACCTGTTCCCTGGACACAACCTCTGTAGTATACAAACTTTGCTGATATCACTTAGCAATGGTTCTGTGGTGTTGGAGAAGACTCTTGAGAGTCTCTTGGAGAGCAAGGAGACCCAACCAGTCCATCCTAAAGGAAATCAGTCTTGAATATTAATTGGGAGGACTGAAGATGAAGCTGAAACTCCAATAATTTGGCCACCTGATTGTGAAAAACTGACTCATTGGAAAAGACCTTGATGCTGGGAAAGATTGAAGGCAGGAGGAGAAAGGACGACTGAGGATGAGATGGTTGGATGGCATCACTGGTTCAATGGACATGAGTTTGAATAAACTCCAGGAGTTGGTGATGGACAGGAAGGCCTGATGTACTGCTGTCCGTGAGGTCGCTAAGAATCAGACACAACTGAGCAACTGAACTGAACCGACTGAACAATGGTTCTTTTTTGGTGCTATATACCCTTGTTATGGGCTTTCCTCATAGCTAAGTTGGTAAAGAATCCACCTGCAATGCAGAAGACCCTGGTTCAGAGATCTGCTGGAGAAGGGATAGGCTACCCACTCCAGTATTCTTGGGCTTCACTTAGTCCAAGGGAAGGGAAGTGGCTCAGCTCAGCCACTGAGCTGGCTCAGCTGTTAAAGAATACTCCTGCAGTGTTGGAGACCTAGGTTTGATCCCTGGGTTAGGAAGATCCACTGGAGAAGGGAATGGTTACCCACTCCAGTTTTCTGGCCTGGAGAATTCCATGGACTGTATAGTCCATGGGGTAGCAAAGAGTTGGACACAACTGAGCAACCTTTGGAGACCTTTCTTATAGTGCTTAGATTTCTTTCTCACTTGAAAACTAAAATATTTGTTTTCTCAGATTGGAGACTTTAAGTGCCTAATGATAGATGAAAGATTCAGAAGCATCCATTAATTTAAATTCAACATACATTTACTGATCACTTCTTGTTTGCCTAGGACTCTGCAGAGATTCTTGGCAGTATTTAAAGAGCAGAAGATACAGCTTTGCCCTAAAGAAACTTATATTTCAGTGTAGTTTATGAGTGTCTTAAATGTTAGGCTCAGTGGTTTAAAGTTGATACATAGGCAAGAAATATCTCTGGTGAAAACTTGAGCAGGGGAAGATAATGATCAAAATGGAAAGCTTAATATGTCATATTTCTAAAAGCTGAATGAAAATGTGATGAAGCTGGATGAATGAAAGTTATTGTAGAAGGCTTTTGGGTTGCTTACCAAAACTTGATAAATATGGGGTGGTTCTCTGGTAGTAGAAATGAAAATTAGGAAATGGAAGTAAGAAAATGCCTGGGGAAGTTAACGAGTCTTAGAGGACTGTTACTCCAATCAGTCATGAAGCTGCCCAGGCTCACAACTCTTTCTAGGGGAAAGTGTCTCACTCATGCTTTTACATGAAAGAATAGCCCTGGTGTTTATTACCATATCATTTCACCCCTTCCTTTCTGGAAGTAAATTCATCTAATAATATACTTCATCCATCAGATCAGTCAATTTATATCAAGGTTATGGATTGATCTAATATGATAGGATAAGCTAAATCAATCAAAGTCTCTCTCTCTGGAATTTAAACTAAAATGACAGAAGAAAACAGTTAGGTGGAAAAAGTGAAACTAGAAAGATAAACCTAAGATCAAAATAAATAGATTGGAGTCATATTAGAATATTAGTCATATTAGAGTCAGGGGCATATTAGTTAGATAAATTTTGGCCAAAATTATAATGACATTAATAAATATTTATTTCTTTCATATCAGAACAGAACTAGCAATCCAGAGCTAGTATTTAGTGAGTTTCAGAGGAAGTAAGACATGGAAAGAGATGTCACCTTTGTGTGAGATTTGGGCTTCAGTGGGACCACCTGAGGAACTTATAGAATACCTTTTAGAATTGTCTAGCTGAAGCATGAGAGGTGGGAGAATTTATGGCCATTTCTCATCATTTCAGGATTGCCCTCAGAGTGATAACTCTAGACTCTTAGGAGTAGAATGTATCCTGCCAAAGTAAATTCCTACCAGTGCCCTAGGTGTTGGGGAGACTGTGGGAGAGAAACCAAAGACATGTGGAGCATTCTGGATAGGAAGCATTGTTAGAAAGAATTATGTTTAAACCAGTATGAAGTTACCCATTGGCGGTTGTCACTGCCGGAATCACAAGTATGCTGAGATGATGTAGGCTGGGGCATGGACAATATTGAAACAGTCTACTCCCTCACTGTCCAGCTTTGTTCATGCTTGCATACAGTCCCATCCATCAGTGGCTCTTCAAGGTCGAGGCTGGCTGCAGAGATCTAATAAGCAAAGGCTGACTTCAGTTCAGTTCAGTTGCTCAGTCATGTCCGACTCTTAGCGACGCCATGAATCACAGCGTGCCAGGCCTCCCTGTCCATCACCAACTCCCGGGGTTCACTCAGACTCATGTCCATTGAGTCAGTGATGCCATCCAGCCANTTATGGATATAGCTATATTAATAAAAAAAAGTTACTGAGACATTAGACTCTGAAAATCGATACATTATAACTACCTGAAAATTATACAATTTGCCTGTATCTGTTATATATACTGTGTGCCAAAAAAATAAAGGGAAGATAGCAAGAACATTAAAAGCTTAGAGGTTCTACCTTTATTTATATCCATTAAAAACTGTTTTCAAAATAAATGTAAAATGGCAAAATATGATACAATATGCACAATTATGTGGTAGATTGAATAACAGTCCCCCAAGAAATAAGTCCACTTGGAACCACTGAATATGACCTTAAGATTGTAGTTAATTTAGTTGTGGATAAGGATCTCAGGATGAAATTATCCTGGATTATCCCAGTGGGCCCTAAATCCAATGACAAGTGCTCTTGTCAGAAGATACAAATGAGAAGAAACACAAAGCGTAAGGTGATGTAAAGATGAAGGCAGAACTATTCACAATAGCCAAGACCTAAATGTCCACTGACAAGCAAATGAATAGAGAAGATGTGGTAAAATACATCCAATAGAATACTGCTTAGCCAAGAAACAGAACAAAATAATGCATTTGCAGCAACATGGGTGCAACTAGAGATTACCATACTAAGTGAAGTGCATTATCATACTAAGTGGGGTAAGTCAGAAAGAGAAAGACAAATACATATGAGATCACTTATAGGTGGACCCTAACAGAAGATGGCATAAATGAACCTGTCTATGCAACAGGAACAGAATCACAGATATAGAGAACTATTGAGAGCTTGGGATTACCAGATGCAAACTGGTATATATAGCATGGATAAACAACAAAGTCCTACTGTATAGCATAGGAAACTATTTTCAAATATCCTGTGATAAGCCATAATGGAAAAAACTATGAAAAAGAATATGTATACATATATACATATGTATATGAGTCATTTTGTTATATAGCCGTAATTAACAAAACAGTGTAAATCAGCTATACCTCAATTATTTTTTTTTAATTAGTGGAACAAAAAGTGGGGTTTCCCTACTGACTCAGTGGTAAAGAATCTCCCTGCCAATGAAGGAGATGCAGGTTCGATTCCTGGTTCAGGAAGATCCCACTTTCTGAACAGCAACTAAGCCTGTGTGCCACAACTATCGGACCCGTGCTGTAGAGGCTGGGAGCCTGTGCTGGAAGCCACAACTGCTGAAGCCTGCTCACTACAACTACAGAGTAGCCCTGTTCACTGCAACTAGAGAAAAGCCCGTGTGCAGCAGTGAAGATGCGGCACAGCCAAAAATAAAATAGTTTTTTTTTAAGTGGAAGCAGAGATTGGAATGTTGATAAGCTGAGGAATATTGAGAATTTCCAGCAGCCATTAAAAGCTAGGAAAGAGGCCATGGTGAACAGATTCTTCCTGAGAGCCTTTACAGAAAGAACCACACTGCTGACATCTTGATTTTGGACTTCTTGCCTCCAGAACTGTGAGAGAATAAATTTGCTGTTTTCAACCACTAAATTTATGACAATCTGCCTGACAGCCATAGAAAACTAACACAAGTCTCCAGTTCAGTTCAGTTCAGTTCAGTCGCTCAGTTGTGTCCAACTCTTTGCGACCCCATGAATCGCAGCACGCCAGGCCTTCCTGTCCATCACCAACTCGTGGAGTTCATTTGGACTCACGTCCATCAAGTCAGTGATGCCATCCAGCCATCTCATCCTCTGTTGTCCTCTTCTCCTCCTGCCCCAAATCCCTCCCAGCATCAGAGTTTTTTCCAATGAGTCAACTCTTCGCATGAGGTGGCCAAAGTACTGGAGTTTCAGCTTCAGCATCAGTCGTTCCAAAGAAATCCCATGATTGATCTCCTTCAGAATGGACTGGTTGGATCTCCTTGCAGTCCAAGGGACTCTCAAGAGTCTTCTCCAATACCACAGTTCAAAAGCATCAATCAGTTCTTCGGTGCTCAGCCTTCTTCACAGCCTTGACTAGACGGACCTTAGTCGGGAAAGTAATGTCTCTGCTTTTCAATATGCTATCTAGGTTGCTCATAAATTTTCTTCCAAGGAGTAAGCATCTTTTAATTTCATGGCTGCAGTCACTATCTGCAGTGATTTTGGACCCACAAAAATAAAGTCTGACACTGTTTGCCCTATTTCCCCATCTATTTCCCATGAAGTGATGGGACTGGATGCCATGATCTTCATTTTCTGAATGTTGAGCTTTAAGCCAACTTTTTCACTCTCCTCTTTCACTTTCATCAAGAGGCTTTTGAGTTCTTCTTTGCTTTCTGCCATAAGGGTGGTGTCATCTGCATATCTGAGGTTATTGATATTTCTCCCGGCAATCTTGATTCCAGCTTGTGTTTCTTCCAGCCCAGCATTTCTCATGATGTACTCTGCATAGAAGTTAAATAAGCAGGGTGACAGTATACAGCCTTGACAGACTCCTTTTCCTATTTGGAACTAGTGTGTTGTTCCATGTCCAGTTCTAACTGTTGCTTCCTGACCTGCATACAGATTTCTCAAGAGGCAGGTCAGGTGGTCTGGTATTCCCATCTCTCTCAGAATTTTTCAGTTTATTGTGATCCACACAGTCAAAGTCTTTGGCATAGTCAAGAAAGCAGAAATAGATGTTTTTCTGGAACTCTCTTGCTTTTTCCATGATCCAGGAGACATTGGCAATTTGATCTCTGGTTCCTCTGCCTTTTCTAAATCCAGCTTGAACATCAGGAAATTCTCGGTTCATGTATTGCTGAAGCCTGGCTTGGAGAATTTTGAGCACTCCTTTACTAGCATGTGAGATGAGTGCAATTGTGTGGTAGTTTGAGCATTCTTTGGCATTGCCTTTCTTTGGGATTGGAATGAAAACTGACCTTTTCCAGTCCTGTGGCCACTGCTGAGTTTTCCAGATTTGCTGGCATATTGAGTGCAGCACTTTCACAGCATCATCTTTCAGGATTTGAAACAGCTCAACTGGAATTCCATCACCTCCACTAGCTTTGTTCATAGTGATGCTTTCTAAGGCCCACTTGACTTCACATTCCAAGATGTCTGGCTCTAGATTANTAGCACTTTCACAGCATCATCTTTCAGGATTTGAAACAGCTCAACGGGAATTCCATCACCTCCACTAGCTTTGCTCATAGTGATGCTTTCTAAGGCCCTCTTGACTTCACATTCCAGGATGTCTGGCTCTAGATGAGTGATCACACCATCATGATTATCTGGGTCATGAAGATCTTTTTTGTACAGTTCTGTGTATTCTTGCCACCTCTTCTTAATATCTTCTGCTTCTGTTAGGTCCAGACCATTTCTGTCCTTTATCAAGCCCATCTTTGCATAAAATGTTCCCTTGGTATCTTTAATTTTCTTGAAGAGATCTCTAGTCTTTCTCATTCTGTTCTTTTCCTCTATTTCTTTGCATTGATTGCTGAAGAAGGCTTTCTTATTTCTTCTTGCTATTCTTTGGAACTCTGCATTCAGATGCTTATATCTTTCCTTTTCTCCTTTGCTTTTCACTTCTCTTCTTTCCACAGTTATTTGTAAGACCTCCCCAGAGAGCCATTTTGCTTTTTTGCATTTCTTTTCCATGGGGATGGTCTTGATCCCGGTCTCCTGTACAGTGTCACAAACCTCTTTCCATAGTTCATCAGGCACTCCATCTATCAGATCTAGACCCTTAAATCTATTTCTCACTTCCACTGTATTATCATAAGGTATTTGATTTAGGTCATACCTGAATGGTCTAGTGGTTTTCCCTACTTTCTTCAATTTAAGTCTGAATTTGGCAATAAGGAGTTCATGATCGGAGCCATAGTCTGCTCCTGGTCTTGTTTTCATTGACTGTATAAAGCTTCTCCATCTTTGGCTAAAAAGAATATAATCAATCTGATTTTGGTGTTGACCATCTGGTGATGTCCATGTGTAGAGTCTTCTCTTATGTTGTTGGAAGAGGGTGTTTTCTATGACCAGTGCATTTTCTTGGCAAAACTCTTTTAGTCTTTGCCCTGCTTCATTCCACATTCCAAGGCCAAATTTGCCTGTTACTGCAGGTGTTTCTTGACTTCCTACTTTTGCATTCCAGTCCCCTATAACACAAGTCCTCACCACTATCTAATTCCAGAATATTTTCATCACTCCTCAAATAAACCATTAACAGACCCCCCTATCCCCTACACCCAACAACCACTAATCTACTGCCTGTCTCTGTGTATCTATTCTGGATATTTAATATAAATGGAATATATTGCCTTTTGTTCCTGGCTTCATCCATGTTGTATGTGTTGTAGCATTTATTATACTTCAGTACTTTATATTGACTGAATGATATAGGATTATACCATATTTTATTATTTATGTTATATAACATATTTGACATTTATATTATTTTTACTTTTTGGCTACTTTGAATAATGTTGCAATGACCATTCATATGCAAGTTTTGAATGGGCAAGTTTTCATTTTCTGTACTATACCATATACACAGTTCTTTGAATATAAACATATCCATTTCATCTTGGTTATCTTATTTGTTGTCATATAATTGTTCATAGTATTCCCTTATAATCTTTTTATTCCTTTTAATGTTTGCCAATGTTGCTAATCTCGTGAAATAATCAACTTCTGGTTTTGTTTATTTTTATCTTTCTCTTTTTAACTTATTATTTCCACTCTAATCTTTATTGTTTCCTTTCTTATGCTTCTTTTAGGTTTGCTTTGCTCTTGTTTATCTAGTTTCTTAAGGCAAAAAGTTGGCTTATTTAGAGATCTTTCTTCTTTGTTAATATAAGCATTTACAGCAACAAATTTCTAAGCACTGCCTTAGCTGCACTCCATAAGTTTGTTGTGTTTTTATTTTCATTCATATCAAAGTATTTTCTAATTGCCCTTGTGATTTCTCGTTTCACCCACTGAATATTTAGAAGTGTGTTTGATTTCCACATATTTGTGAATTTCCCAAAATTTCTTTTATTAATCAGTCCTAATTTTATTCCACATAATTAGAGAACATTTTAGTCCTTTTAAATTTACTGACATTTGTTTTATGGCCTAACATATGGTCTATCCTAAAGAATATTTTATATGCACTTAAAAAAAATATGTGTTCTTCTTTTAGGGGTGGAGTGTTCTATGCTGTTGGGTCTGGATGATTGATAATGTTGTTCAAGTCTTCTATTTCCTTGTTGGCCTTCTCTCTAGTTTGTAATTCTTTAGTGTTATTAAACTGTCTATTTTTTTCCTTTAATTCTATCACATTTTCTACATTTGGGGTCTCCATTATTAAGTGCTTATAAGCTTCTATGATTTCATTTGTTTTTTGATGGTTGACCCTTTCATCATTAGAGAGTGTTTTTATTTTTGCATCAAGTAACAATTTTTTTATAGTCTATTTTGTCTGCTCTTAGTACAACTACTCTAGCTCTCTTTTGGCTACTGTTTGCATAATGTATCATTTTCTATCCTTTTACTTTCAATCTTTTTCTGTCATTGAGTCTGAAGAGTGTCTTTTATATCATCACATAATTGGATCCTGTCTTTTTATCCATTTTGCCAATCTCTGCCTTTTAATCCCTTATATTTACATAATTACCACAATAAGACAGGATTTATATCTACCCTTTTGATATGTTTTATATGTGTCTTTTGTCTTTCTTGTTCCTAAATTCATCCATTTCTGCCTTCTTTTGTGTTAAGTATTTTGTTGGGTGTTCAAAGCTACTGTAGAGCTGGTAAAAAGAAAATGAAAATAGGGCAAGTTAAAATACTACAAAGCTCAAAGTTCTTAACAAGATTCAGCTGTTTTTTTTCTTGAATACTCTGAATTGTTGCAAGTCTTTGGCTAATATCAACAGTTTTGAAAACATTGATTTTGACAGTTTTTGCCAGTGTTCCCACTGTTTTTTGGTAAGAGTAGATTTTCAGGGCTCTCTATCTGCCATTCTTGCTAAAATCATGTAATCTTTTATAATAACATCATATGGAGACAAATAGAATATAATTACTATTATTATTACTCCCATTCATTTATAGATGAAGAAAGTAGGTATCTATATTTTCTTTCACTGCTTTAACAAGTTTTCAGAGACTTAGTGGCTTAAAACAACACAGATTTGTTATTTTGCAGTTTTGTAGGTAGAAATCTAGCATGGGTTTCACCAGGCTAATATCAAGGTGTTGGCAGGGCTAATTCCTTTCTGGAGTCTTTAAGAAAAAAGTCATTTCCCTGCTCATTCAGGTTGTTACTTACAGTTATAAAACTGAGTTCCTTGTTTCCTTGCTGACACTCTGCTGAGGGATGTTCCCAGCTTCTACAAGGCCCCACATTCCTTGGTTTGTAGTCAGCTTCCTCCATCTTCTAAGCCAGCAATTATGGGTCAAGTTCCTCTCAAACTTCAAATCTCTTCTGCATTTTCTTCTGTCCTCAGATGTCTGTAATCCACCATCTGCCTTCCTCTTTCACTTTTAAGGACACTTAAATCTAGGATGCTCTCCCTATTTTAAGGTTTGTTACATTAATTCTATCTGCAAATTTCCCTTTTTATGTAACGTAATGTATTACATGTTCCAGAGGTTAGGACCTGGACATATAGCTGGGAGTGAAGAGAGGGACATTATTCTGCCTACCACACTAGAGCTTCAGAGCTTATGCGACAAAGCTGACAAGGGCAGAACTGGCGTAATATATAAACCATCTAACTCTTTCTTCAGTGGTTTTTTCACCACATCTCTGAGGCACAGTGACACAACAGTCTATTACAAACTGCCTGTATGATCTCCTTAGGGACAGTCTGGCCAACCTTGATCATTCTGAGCATATTTGTATTTTTATGTATGTGGTAGGTTAGTTGCCTTTCTTGGTCTTGGAAAAGTGGCCTTCTGTAGAAGATATGCTATGCATCCTCGCATAGTCTCTTCCTCTCATCACCCATGCTATACGCTCTAGAAGTTTCTCCTAAGAGGGCTGTGTGGGTACTTCTGTTGTGTTGGTTGACTATATGGACTGTCTGGCGGGCTTGATTTGCCCCTAGTCTGGTTGGTTGCCAGGCCCTGCCTTGTTCGGATGCTGCTGCCTGCTGTCTAGCAGGACCTGGTCAGGGACTGGCTGGGTGCAGAATCCTAGGGCGCCCAGGGTGGACTGGCTCACTAGTGGGCAGTCAGGGTCACAAAGACTCTGGAGCTGTTCCCCACCCACTGGCACTGAAGCCAGATCCTAGAGTTAGTGACAGACTGCTAGCAAGCAGAGCTGGTTCCTGGGGTCTGGCTGCAGGGCCCAGGGATCCCAGAGTTTGTTTAAGATCAATAATGGTGGTAGGTTTGGGGGTGTAGGGGTTGTGTTTCCTGACACAATTGGTTATGGGGTTGGAGTGTCCTAAAAGTTGGATTGGCCTACTAGAGGGCAAGGCTAGGGCCCAGCTTGTCCTAGGGTAGAGTCTGGCCTGCATTTTGGGATGATAGTTTTCTTGCATCTGGTGTGTGCCCTCTGGTGGGCAAGGCAGTGTCTAGAGGTGACTGTGGGCTCTTTAGTCTTTTTTTTTTTTTTGCCTCACTGCCAAGTGATGAGATCTTATTTCCCCAACCAGGGACTGAACCGGTGCCTCCTGCAGTGGAAGTGGGGAGTCCTGACCACTGGACCACCAGGGAATTTATGTGGGCTCTTTAGTCTTTTGGCAGCCTAGGTGTATAGGGTGCTGAAGGGTGAGGTCTGCCATATTTTTTTTTTTTTTATATTTTGAGCACATTCATGCCTGCATGCTAAGTCACTTTAGTTGTGTCTAATTCTTTGTGACCCTATGGACTGTAGGCTGACAGGCTCCTTTGTCCATGGGATTCTCCAAGAATACTGGAATGGGTTGCAGTGCCCTCCTCCAGGGGATCTTCCCAACCCAGGGATCTAACCCGTATCTCATGACTCCTGCATCAGCAGGTGGGTTCTTTACCACTAGCACCACCTGGGAAGACTGGCCATGTCCCCAACCAATGCATTGTTTGGCCTGAGAGGTCCCAGCACTGGCACCTGCAGGATGTTGGGTGGGGCCAGGTCTTGGCCCTAATGAGCTAGAGCAGTGGTCCCCAACAATTTTGACACCAGGGACCCATAATGTGCTGATCAAAGCAGTCAATCCTAAAGGAAATCAATTCTGAATATTCATTGGAAAGACTGAAGCTGAAGTTTCAATACTTGTACCATCTAATGCAAAAACTGACTTGGAAAAGACCCTGATGCTGGGAGAGATTGAAAGCAAAGGGATAAGGGGGGCAACAGAGGCTGAGATGGTTAGATAGCATCACCAACTCAATGGACATTAATTTGAGTGAACTCTGGGAGATAGTAAAGGACAGGGCAGCCTGGTATGCTGCAGTCCATGGGGTTGTAAAGAGTCAGACACAGCTTGGTGACTGAACAACAGCCAGTAATGTGAGCAATGGGCAGTGATGGGGAGTAGCAGATGAAGATTCGTTCACTTACCCACTGCTCACCTCCTGCTGTGTGGCCTGGAACTGGCCCCAGGCCTGGGGGTAGAGGATCCCCTGAGCCAGAGGGATGGTCCTGCTCACTTCAGCACCAGTTTCTACTAGGAGAAAGAGTTCCCAAATACAGCTGCCTCCCAATATGGCTGCTGTCAGTGTCTATATTTCCAGGGTAAGACCACTGCCCCCTCCTCTTTAGGAAACTCTCTAAGACCAGCAAGTAGGTCTGGCCCAGGCTCCTATCAAATTACTGCTTTTGCCCTGGTTCCCTGAGCCTGTGAGATTTTGTGTGCACCCTTTAGGAATCAAGTTTCTAGTTCCCTCAATCCTGTGCAGCTCCTATAATTAAGCCCCACTGGCTTTCAAAGCCAAATGCCGTGGGGGATCATCTTGCCAATGCTGGAACTCGGCTGGGGAGCCTGACATGGGGTCAGAACTCTCACTCCTGTGGAAGAACCTATGAAATATAATTATTCTCCAATTTGTGTGACACCACAGGGGGTGGGAGAGGGGCATCATGGAAGTGGAATATATCACCAGTCTGCCTTTCCCACCTGTCTTCTTGTGGTTGCTTCTTTATGTATTTAGTTATATGGGATATTTTCTAGAAGGTTCCAGTTTTCTTTTGTTAGGTAGTTAGAATAGGAAAAAAGGAGTCCAAAATGGCAGTGGCTAAAAGACAAAGAAAGGGAAAAGCCCGCGAAAACAGAACAAAAGAAAATTCATGGAACAGAGTGAGAACCTCAGGTGAAACAAACACACCCTCTTCTTGGCCAGCCCAATTTGCATAGGGCAGGCTCAAGGTGGGGAGGAGACAAACGCATAAAAGGACAAAGCCAAGACAGACTGACACCTCTCCTTAAAATCCCATGGATGGAGGAGGCTGGTAGGCTGCAGTCCATGGGGTGGCAAAGAGTCGGACACGAATGAGTGACTTCACTTTCACTTTTCACTTTCACGCATTGGAGAAGGAAATGGCAACCCACTCCAATGTTCTTGCCTGGAGAATCCTAGGGACGGGGGAGCCTGGTGGGCTGCCATCTATGGGGTTGCACAGAGTCAGACATGACTGAAGTGACTTAGCAGCAGCAGCAGCACCCTCACACCTCAAGGGTATACAATCATTTGTTTTCCAAATAAAACTGAGCTGTAACACAGTCAGCCGTTTCAATTTTTGCTGCGGCAAGACAGAACCAAGCAAATTACACATTCCCCCAACATAACTGTTGCTGTGACTTGGATTTAACCTGGCTGAAACAACCTCAGCTCAGTCCAAAGTGGAGGCCAAACACAGCAGAAGCCCAACTTGGCAAAACTTCACACAGTGGAAGCTGAACACAAAGAAAACCCAGCAAAGTAGAATTGACACGAAGCACAGCATGCTGGAAACTGGAACAGCAAAAACAAATTTGGCAGAAAGCTCACACTGCTCAGTCTCAGATTCCAGAAGACCTCCAGTTAAGGTAGGAGGTCCTCACTCCTATGGCTGGAAGGACAAATGACTAACAAAATCTTATATCTTTTACAGTCTCTTGTTTCTTGGTTCCTTGAACCCCCTGCAAACAGGTAAGTGGCAGTGGGTTCAAATGAGGAACTCTAGACAGGCTACTACCCAGTGTGTCCCAAAGGCTCCACTGTTCTCTGCACTCTAGTAGCTGTTGCACAAGCAGGTGAGGGTTCTTCTGTCCTTAACCTCCTTCGTACCAAGGATAAGGCCAATGAAAACTGTGGGCACAGGACAGGTATTTAGCAGTTTTCCCAGCAAGATTAGAAAGGGGTTCTTTGGCATGTTTTTCCCATTGCTTTTTCCTCCTGTCCTTCAGCTCCTTTTGCCATTTATGCCACTGTTTACAAAGTACTGGGCAGGTCATCATTTTTCCATTTCTGAAAGTTGTGTTTGAAACTGTTTACCTAAGGTTAGGACTCAAACCCATGTGGCAGGAACTTTGTGCTATGCTTAGTCCTCATTCATGTCCAACCAGGATTTTAACCCAGACAAAACCCACGGTGCCTGGTTTTAGGACCTAATTAAGCTCAGGGTCTTGATGACTCATTGCAAAAAAATTCAGTGAGAGACACAGCAATAGGTAAGAGATGGATTTGTTCAGATTTAGAGATAAGCATTTGAATGCAGAGTTCCAAAGAATAGCAAGAGAGATAAGAAAGCCTTCCTTAGCCATCAATGCAAAGAAATAGAGGAAAACAACAGAATGAGAAAGACTAGAGATCTCTTCAAGAAAATTAGAGATACCAAGGGAACATTTCATGCAAAGATAGGCACAATAAAGGACAGAAGTGGTATGGACCTAACAGAAGCAGAAGACATTAAGAAGAGGTGGCAAGAATACACAGGAGAACTATACAAAAAAGATCTTCATGACCCAGATAACCAGGATGGTGTGATCACTCACCTAGAGCCAGACATCCTGGAATGCAAAGTCATGTGGGCCTTAAGAAGCATCACTACCAACAAAGTTAGTGGAGATGATAGAATTCCAGGTGAGCCATTTGAAATCCTAAAAGATGATGCTGTGAAAATGCTGCAATCAATATGCCCACAAATTAGGAAAACTCAGCAGTGGCCACAGGGCTGGAAAAGGTCAGTTTTCATTCAAATCCCAAAGAAAGGCAATGCCAAAGAATGTTCAAACTACCACACAATTGCACTCATCTCACATGCTAGTAAAGGAATGCTCAAAATTCTCCAAGCCAGGCATCAACAATACATGAGTTGTGAAATTCCAGATGTTCAAGCTGATTTAGAAAAGGCAGAGGAAACAGAGATCAAATTGCCAACATCTGCTGGATCATCAAAAAAGCACAAGAGTTCCAGAAAAACATCTACTTCTGCTTTATAGACTACACCAAAGCCTTTGGCTGTGTGGATCACAAAAAAACTATGCAAAATTCTTAAAGAGATGGGAATCCCAGACCCTTTGACCTGCCTCCTGAGAAATCTGTAAAGGAACCAGAGATCAAGTTGCCAACATCCACTGGATCATCAAAAAAGCACAAGAGTTCCAGAAAAACATCTACTTCTGCTTTATAGACTACACCAAAGCCTTTGACTGTGTGGATCACAAAAAATCTATGCAAAATTCTTAAAGAGATGGGAATCCCAGACCCTTTGACCTGCCTCCTGAGAAATCTGTATGCAGGTCAGGAAGCAACAGTTGAACTGGACATGGAACAATGGACTAGTTCAAAATTGGGCAAGGAGTACATCAAGGCTGTATATTGTCACCCTGCTTATTTAACTTAAATTCAGAGTACATCATGCAAAATGCCAGACTGGATGAAGCACAAGCTGAAGTCAAGATTGCTGGGAGAAATATTAATAACCTCAGATATGCTGATGACACCATCCTTATGGCAGAAAAAGAAGAAGAACTAAAGAGCCTCTTGATGAGAGTGAAAAAGTTGGCTTAAAACTTCAACATTCAGAAAACAAAGATCATGGCATCCAGTCCCATCACTTAATGGCAAATAGATAGGGAAACAGTGGCTGATTTTATTTTGCTGGGCTCCAAAATCACTGCAGATAGTGACTGCAGCCATGAAATTAAAAGATACTTGCTTCTTGGAAGAAAAGCTATGACCAACCTAGACAGCATATTAAAAATCAGAGATGTTACTTTGCCAACAAAGGTCCATCTAGTCAAAGCTGTAGTTTTTCCAGTAATCATGTGTAAAAGTGAGAGTTGGACTATAAAGAAAGCTGAGTGCTAAAGAATTGATGCTTTTGAACTGTGGTGTTGGAGAAGACTCTTGAGAGTCCCTTGGACTGCAAGGAGATCCAACCAGTCCATCCTAAAGGAAATCAGTTTTGAATATTCGTTAGAAGGACTGATGCTGAGGCTGAAGCTCCAATACTTTGGCCACCTCTGACTCATTTGAAAAGACCTTGATGCTGGGAAATATTGAAGGCAGGAGGAGAAAGGGATGACAGAGGGTGAGATGGTTGGATGACATCACCAACTCGATGGGCATGAGTTTGAGTAAGCTCTGAGAGTTGGTGATGGACAGAGAAGCCTGACGTGCTGTAGTCCATGGGGTCACAAATAATTGGACATGACTGAGCAACTGAAATAAACTGAACTGGGCTACATCATTCTTTCAAAAGTTGTGTCCTGCCCCCTTCCCTCCTTTTTCATGCTCTTTTCCTGAGCCCAGTCCGGGCCCACAATGTTGCCTCTAAATCTTCTGAAGGGACAATGAGAAAATAGCTGGCCCTTGTGAGGAAATACTGTAAAATACTCAATCCCTCTAGATATTCAGGCCTTCATCTTCCATGTTTCTTACAACATATGTAACAATAGCATCTCTCAGTGAACCCACTAGGGCGGGTGACAGACACATGATGCCTGCTAGAAGTCCATCTGTTGGTGGCATCCCTTCAAAGCCAACTGGGCTTCCAGGGACAATGTTTGCCACTTTGGAAATTAGCTCTGTAGGCCAAACCCTTACCACCCTTCTAAAGCTACAAACATAACCCCGGATCAAATCTCCCCTCCACTTTTATGTTTCCCTGGTGGCTGATGGTAATGCATCTGCCTGCAATGTGGGAGACCCAGGTTCGATCCTTGGGTCAGGAAGATCCCCTGGAGAAGGAAATGGCAACCCACTCCAGTACTGTTTCCTGGAAAATCCCATGGACAGAGGAGCCTTGTGGGGTATAGTCCATAGGGTCCAAAGATTCGGACACAACTGAGCAACTTCACTTTCACTTCTCCACTTTTATCAAACATCTGGTCTCTTGCCTCTTATCATTTTGTCATTAAGCCACTTACTACCTTCAACAACCAGGACCCTGCCCCCTTGTAGGCAACATAGCTCACCCAGCCTATTATTAAAATACTCTCCTCCTCCTCCTCCTCCTCCTCCTTCTTCTTCTTCTTCTTCTTCGCATATCTGGGCTTCCCTGGTGGCTCAGATGGTAAAGCATCTGCCTGCAATGCTGGAGACCCAGGTTCAATCCCTGGGTCAGAAGATCCTCTGGAGAAGAAATGGCAACCCACTCCAGTATTCTTGCCTGGAAAATCCCATAGACAGAGGAGCCTGGCAGGCTACAGTCCATGGGGTCACAAAGAGTCAGACACGACTGAGTGACCTCATTCAATGCCCCTAACAAGACAAGATAACCTACTCCTTTGTCATTACTTCTGTAATTAACTAAAATGGGTCTATGACAATGAAATGTTTACCATTTGAAACACCCTAACTGCTCTTATGAAGGATTAGGGGAAGAAATCAGGGACTTACTTTCCCTCAGAGCAATAAGAGGATGAGGCTTATGACTGTTTCACCAGGTTCCCAGTCTCAGGGCACAGGCTTGGATTGCTTTACATCATGGTATCTATTCCCATCCATGGTGGACAAACCAGTAATGAGTTAAGATTACAACCCCTTAATCCTACCCAGCACTAGTCATACTGGAGACCTTGGGGATGCCCAACTCTGGCCTGGGGTGGGGTGGGTGGGTGGTGGTCCCAGGAGGTCGACCTGCCTCTACCTGCCTAGGGATCTGGTCCTCCAGCGGTTGTCACACCTCAACATGCTCAGGGATCCACCAGTCCAGGGGTCCCAGGAGGCTGTCATGCCTCAACCTGCCTGGGGATCTGCACCCTGACCCGGGGACAACTGGCACTCAGGTTGCAGCAGTACTGCATAGGATAAGCTTCAGAAAGACTCACCCCTATGAAAGTCCACCCACAGAAATAGAAGGAAGTCTATTAGTTGTGGGACTGTGCCTGGTCTCAGCAATAACTCAGGAGTTCAACAAGAACCCCATTGCCTTTCTGGAAAGTAAAAAAGAGGCCCTCTAAAAGTTTACCAATCTGGACTTAAACTCTTACAAGGGACAGGTGATTTTTAAAGGAGAAATTCCTGTCTCAAAGTGCATCTGATATCAGGATAAAGTTATAACAGCTACAGCAGCAGGACCCTGCTGCCTCTTTAGATTAGATGATCTAGACAGCCACCAATACCTTTTATAACAGAGAACAGGAGAGGGAGGCCAAGACACAGGAAAGGGAGAGAAGGAAAGAGACAAGGCATACCCCAGATGCTGGCCATCCTCCAAGGAAGCCCTATGGCAAACCCCAAGTCCTTTGAAGGACAAGGCATGAGGCAAATGCCTAATCTGTAGACAGGAGGGGCATTGGACCAAAGAGTATCCAAACCATGACAAACCTCCTAAAATGGCTAGCTACAAATGCCATCAATTGGGATATTGGGTGGCCTCTGCCATGGGGACCCAAGAGCTTCAAGGTCAAGCACCAAGCCTTCACTTATGACGGTTCAACAGGACTTAAGCAACCAGCTCCAGCCAGCCCACCTGTCACACATAACCATCGTGGGGCTGGAGCCAAGGGTGCAACTGGATGTGGCAGATAGATCTGAGAATTTCTTGGTTGACACAGGGACTACCTACTCTGTCCTGACTTCCTACTCCAGAGTCTTCTCCTCCCAAACCTGTACCATTTTGGGTGCTACAGGAAACACAATTACAAAAAGATTCACCTGAGCACTTCTTCATTGCTGGGATGGACAAATATTTTCCCACCAGTTTCTGGTGGTCTTTGAGTATCCTGCTCCCTTATTGGGAAGAGATCTCTCCCTGCTTTCAAAACCTTACAGCTATTGCAGTCTTGATAGAAGATGCTTTAAAATTCTCTTTTGGGAGCAAACTATTTTTACCAGCCACCAAGTGAAACAACTCCTGAATGGGAGAGGCCATTTATGGATGACTGATCAAAGGATCCTCAGATATCAAGTAGTGCTTATGGAAAATCCAAGCCTGACTATATCCCTTTGTAAGGTTCTTAACCCAGCTACCTTCCTGCCTACCTCCAAGGGGTCTCTCTTCCCCTTCACTCTTGCCTAGAGACCTTGGACCACTGGACAAAATCCCAAGAGGGATTGTCAGAAGATCCTCTGACCAATCCTAAGGAAATCTGTTACACTGATGGAAGCAGCTTTTTCTTGGATAGGGAAAGAGCCAGATATGTGGTAGTCTCTAATGTTGAAACCACAGAGGCTAAACCTTTGCCAGCAGGTACTTCAGCCCAATTAGCTAAGCTCATAGCCCTCACTCAAATTTTAGAGCTGAGAAAAGGAAAAAGAGTAGCCATTTACATTGACTCCAAGTACGCCTTTCTGGTGATACATGCACATGCTGGAATTTGGAAAGAGAGGCCACCTGACCACCCGAGGTTTCCAAATCAAGTATGGTGATCAAATCCTTAGGCTCTTGGAGGCCGTCATCTGCCCACTGAGGTTTCAGTCTCCCCCTGTAAAGGACACCAAAAAGGGAGCATGGAAGTGGCATGAGGGAACCAAGCAGCCGATCAGGCAGCTAAGAGAGCAGCATTACAGAGCAATGACTTAATAGGGGTTGCCACCTTAGTTCCACAGACTAATCTGCCAGAAACTCCTTCATACACTGAAGGTGAGACTCTTAAAGCTAAGAGTGAGGGCTCTCAATAAGATCATATGGGGTGGTTCTTTTTCTGCCTGGGAACCTCCAACAAAAGGTGGTTAACTCCTTACACGCCACCACTCATTTAGGGGAGAAGGCCCTTCAAAGATTACTAGAAAGGTCCTTCAGAGAAACAAGTCTCCAAATGACTATAAGGCAAGTGGTCTCCTCTTGTCCCACTTGCCAATTAAACAACCCCCAAGGAGCTCAAAGACCCCAGCTGGCCCCGCCCATCCAACAGTGTGGGACCAACCCAGGAGAGGACTGGCAGAAGAACTTCACCCAGATGCCAGTTTCTCAAGGGTATAAATACCTATTGGTCATGATAGATGCATTCACAGGATGGGTTGAAAACTTTCCCACCCAGACTGAGAAGGCTGAGGAAGCGGTTTAAAAAAAAAAAAAAAAAAAACTGCTCCACGAAATCACTCCAAGATTTGGTCTTCCCAGGTCATTATAAAGTGACAATGGGACATCATTTACTTCTAAGGTCAACCAACAGGTCTCTAAGCATTCAGTTCAGTTCAGTCGCTCAGTCATGTCCAACTCTTTGCAACCCCATGAATCACAGCACGCCAGGCCTCCCTGTCCATCACCAACTCCCAAAGTTCACTCAGACTCATGTCCATCAAGTGAGTGATGCCATCCAGCCATCTCATCCTCTGTTGTCTCCTCCTGCCCTCAATCCCTCCCAGCATCAGGGTCTTTTCCAATGAGTCAACTCTTCACATGAGGTGGCCAAAGTNTGGACATGAGTCTGAGTGATCTCTGGGAGTTGGTGATGGACAGTGAGGCCTAGCGTGCTGCGATTCGTGGGGTCACAACGAGCCGGACACGACTGAGTGACTGAACAGAACGGAATGGAGGTCTCCCTAGGTGACTCAGTGGTAAAAAATCTGCCTGCAATGCAGGAGACATGGGTTCGATCCCTGGGTCGGGAGATCCCCTGGAGAAGGAAATGGCAACCCACTCCAGTATTCTTGCCTGGGAAATTCCGTGGACACAGGAGTCTGGCAGGCTACAGTTCATGAGGTCACAAAAGAGTCAGACACGACTTAGTAACTAAACAACAACAATATATATATTGTTGTACTGATTCACTTTGCTGTACACCTGAAACTAACACAACATTATAAATCAACTATAACAAAAGTTTTTTTAAAAATCAAAAGTATTTTTCAAAAGATCGGATCAGAATAGGAGGCCCCAGTCAGAAGTTTGGGTGTTCAAATCTTGGTCCTTCTTGTGTCAATGATCTCATGTTACATTAGTACTGAGGATAGTGTGAAAAGGATGAACCCTTCAGGTAAGAATGGACTGAACATCCATCAGAGTGCAGTGGAGGTTCTGCAGAAATGGATGACATGTACTGAAATGGAGGCTAAAGGCTACTTGTATTTCATGAGACAAAAAAGGATTAATTATAATGGATGGTCATGTTCTCCTGGAGAGATCCAAGAAGATATGTACAAATAATTCAGAGATAGTAACTCATTTTTCACTGATACTGTGCTCATTGGAGAAGATAAAAGCGTTGGAATGAAAGTGCTAAAGAGATGACATGTTTATTTTGGGCAATGTGGTAATTCTTTTGCTTGGGTTACCCTTGTTTCTCTTCTCTTCTAATTCCCTTTTGGCTCATTCCACTACATTTTGACTATGTTTTCGTGATGATTATGCTCTAATCAGCTTGACATTCCTTCAACAGCTGTACTAATTTCCATCTATAAAACTCACTCCCACTGCTATCCAAAGCAGAGCATACCCATGATTGTGGGAGAGCACCAATCCCTCCTGGGAAGACTCAATATGTTCCTTTTAGATCATGGGCTAACTTATTTGAATTGGTCTTTTATCTTTACTGAAGAAGAAAATGACAAATATATTACTTTTGAGGGGAGCTAAGCATGCTTTTGCTTTAAACATTGGGAAATGCAATTCTACTAACTTCTTGCAATAAAAAGATGTAAAATCCTTATGTGATTTTTCCTTCACATATTTGGTACAAGCACTGGAAGAGCATCAGAAAGCAGGATACTCCATTCAACTGACTGCTGGGTTAATGGTAATGGAAAGTAGCGACTGATGCCTACTACCCACTGAATGCTTGTGCCTGGTAAGCTGGTCTCAATCTCTTTCTCTCTCTCTCTCTCTCACACACACACACACCTGTTCCCACTGTTAGGATCTGTGCTTATCAAGTATTCATTGCATTTGTTTCTACACTTGTTTGTGCTACTCTTCTTTGTCATAGCAATTATACAATTTAATAAGGAAGATAATTGCTATACTAAGTAACTGAGTTGGGTGCTTTGAGAAAATGCTTGTAAAGGCAAGTTTCTGAAATGTTGTCAAAAATTGTGAGGAGCACAACCACAAAAGATTGGGAAAATTTATAAAGATCAGAATGATGCTGTGCCTTAAATGAATTGCAAACAGCTTTAAATTCTAATTCTGCGTGAGACTAAATTGAACTAGAAACTTTAGTCAAAATCCTGAGGAAGGCCACCTGACGGTTCATTGGTGGACTTCTGCTAAAACCAAATATCATGGCCCTATGCTGAAGGAATCAGTAAGTGCATATATATTGATGTGTTGTTATTTAAAGTAATTTATTAAGATAAGTATCATTATTTTTATGATTACTTACTTTAACTGACTTTTAAAATTTAACAGCTAACTTCCAGTCCTGAAGGATCAAAGAGGCAAAATTCTACCCTGTGACCTAGAGCAGGGGTTGGCATACCAAAGACCTTGGGCTAAATTCAGCCCACCCTGTTTTCAGTTGGTCTATGAGCTAAGAATATTTCCTTAAATTGTTGAGCAATATTAAAAGAAGAATATTTTGAGATATATGGAAATTATATAAAGTTCAAATTTCTGTGGCCATTAATAAAGTCTAAATGGAAGATGACCACACCCCTTCTTTTAAGTATCACCTAGGGTTGCTTTCCAGCTACTCTGCCAGAATTGAGCAGTTGGAACAGAGTTGGTATAGCCCTCAAAGTAAAAAATATTTTCTATCTGGCGCTTTACAGAAAAAAGTTAGCTGACCTCTGTGCTAGAGCACAGTTGAGAACTTTATTACCTCCCATCTCTTTTCCTGTGGTTGGGTGGGAGGCATTTAAGGTTGCCTTCACCTGTCATGGCCGGTTGGATGAATGCTGCCTTTCTGTGGGCTCGGCTTCACACCAGGACAAAATGCTCTTCTTGGTAAACAGACATTTTTCTACCTCAGAACTGAGTGAAAAGAATCAAGAGTGACCTTTTAATGCACATTATTTACTCACAGGAAGGCTTTAAGTCCAGGCAACTCAGAGTTCATCATTTCCTTCTGCTTCCTTGGGGCCAGGTTGTCTGAAAGAACAAAGCAATTCTTTTGCTTTGTTTCTATTCTGAAGGAATGATGTAGGTGAATAACCTGGAGAAAATTGATTTTTTTTTCTGCTTGTGTATCTTGGTTTGATTTTCCTTTCAGAGTTGACATAATCCTCCTTTCTGATTTACTGGAAAATACTGGTATTCAGAGTTAGGTATTGGATAGCCAAATATATGATTTTAAAAAGGAGAAAAAAAAAAGAAAAGCCACATTGATCTCTTTTTTTTTTTGACTGGGGGTGGGGGAGCCAGAAGAGAAGATAGGGAGAATTAAGAATTGCAAGGGTTTTTTTATGAGGCAAAGTAATACCTTATTGAGTATTAAAAAGTGTTCAGGAGGATGTCACTGTTTCAGTGGAAGAGGACTAAGATAACACAGGATAATCAGGTTCTGGTATAACAAGGTGCTAACTGAAAGCTTTGACTGGGGAACCAAGGTACAACATGTGGCTGTCTTAGATGGCATTCTCTAAGCCAGGTTGTCTGAAAGAACAAAGCAATTCTTTTGCTTTGTTTCTATTCTGAAGGAATGATGTAGGTGAATAACCTGGAGAAAATTGATTTTTTTTTCTGCTTGTGTATCTTGGTTTGATTTTCCTTTCAGAGTTGACATAATCCTCCTTTCTGATTTACTGGAAAATACTGGTATTCAGAGTTAGGTATTGGATAGCCAAATATATGATTTTAAAAAGGAGAAAAAAAAAAGAAAAGCCACATTGATCTCTTTTTTTTTTTGACTGGGGGTGGGGGAGCCAGAAGAGAAGATAGGGAGAATTAAGAATTGCAAGGGTTTTTTTATGAGGCAAAGTAATACCTTATTGAGTATTAAAAAGTGTTCAGGAGGATGCACTGTTTCAGTGGAAGAGGACTAAGATAACACAGGATAATCAGGTTCTGGTATAACAAGGTGCTAACTGAAAGCTTTGACTGGGGAACCAAGGTACAACATGTGGCTGTCTTAGATGGCATTCTCTAGAAACAGAGCCTGAGACAGAGATTTCCACGTAGTTTATTGAGAAAGCTTAGAGGAAAAGTTAGTAAAGGTGTGAAGAAAGCTGACCAGGGAAGGAGAAATGAAGCAAGAATGTGTTTTCCAGGGGAAGTGTAACCTTGGTACAAAACTTTGGGGATTTTTGGAGCATGAATAGCACGAGTCTGTCCCACCCCGAGGCAAGGAAGTAGGACTTCGGTTCCTTCACATCACACAGTCCTTTGTTGCCTTGGGTGAGGCAGTGAAACTCCCAGGCATCTCTAGCCAGGCCACCCCAACTGCCAAGTGCAATTGCTCAGTGTGGTGAAGTTGGCAGGGGAGTGGGCAGCTGCATTCACAGCAGAGGGTCAAGGGACCCAGGGGACAGATACCATTGGGTATGGGATTAGATTCCACATCAGGTTGTGATACTGACCATCATGCAAAACTTGCAAAGAGTAAACAAATCTTAACCTCTCAGGCTCATCAAGGAGATGAGAGTATTGAGGCAAATCTTTGCCTGCAGGAGAACGTCAGGGAGGCATATTTTTCTTTCTTTCCTTTGTGTGTGTGTGTGTGTGTGTGTGTGTGTGCAACACACCAGACCCAGGGGAGGGCAATAAGACTCTTCAAATGAAGAGTGAAGGGTTCATTATCATATGGGACTGAGAACACACTGATTGGAGACTGTGTTCCGAAATTTAAAGTTAACATAGACTCTTGAACTACCTAAGAAAAAGCAGAAAAGTAATTGCATATCCCAGTTTTAATTCTGGGACAGGGGAAGAACTAGCCCCACCTGGGGGAACTGAAACAGGGCAATGGGAAATAAAAATGTGCTTGCTTGGTGACAGCGCTCCATTAGTCTTGCTGAACAGTGTATATCTCTATGTAGAAGAACAGAGACTTGGAACAACGCACTGGTTCAAAATTGGGAAAGCAGTACGACAAGGCTGTATATTGTCACCTTGCTTTTTTAAGTTATATGCAGAGTACATCATGTGAAAAGCCAGAGTGGATGAATCACAAGCTGGAATCAAGATTGTCAGGACAAATAACAGCCTCAGATATGCAGATGATATCACTCTAATGGCAGAAACTGAAGAGGAACTAAAGAGCCTCTTGATGAGGGTGAAAGAGAAGAGTGAAAAAACTGGCTTAACTCAGCATTCAAAAAACTAAGATCAAGGCATCTTATCTCATCACTTCATGGCAAACATGGAAGGGGAGAAAGTGGAAGCAGTGACAGATTTGATTTTCTTGGGCTCCAAAATCACTGTGGATAGTGACTGCAGCCATGAACTTAAAAGACACTTGCTCCTTAGAAGAAAAGCTATGACAAACCTAGACAGTATATTAAAAAGCAGAGACATCACTTTGTTGACAAAGATCTGTATAGTCAAAGCTATGGTTTTTCCAGTAGACATGTATGAATGGGAGAGTTAGAATATAAGAAGGTTGAGTGCTGAAGAATTGATGCTTTTGAACTGTGGTGCTGGAGAAGACTCTTGAGGGTCCCTTGGACTGTGAGGAGATTCAACCAGTCAATCCTTAAAGAAATCAACCCTGAATATTCATTGGAAGGACTGTTGCTGAAGCTCTAATACTTTGGCCACCTGATGCAAAGAGGCAGTTCATTGGAAAAGATCCTGATGCTGGGAAAGATGAAAGGCAAAAGGAGAAGAGGGTGGCAGAGGATAAGATGGTTGGATGGCATCACCCACTCAATGGACATGAATTTGAGCAAACTCTGGGAGACAGTGGAGGACAGAGGAGCCTGGTATGCTATTATCCATGGGGTTGCAAAGAGTTGGACACAACTTAGTGACTGAACAACAACAACTACATAGAAGGCATTCAAATTACCTACCTAAAATCTGTGGCCCCTGTTTCTAGAATTGATCAGAATTGTCAAATCCAAGAAAATTATTTTTCATGTTTAATATTCTAAAGTTTGTGTCCTAGAGTCCTTTTTGGATTTTAAAGCATCAAATTTGGAAATACATATGTAGAAAGAAGCAGAAGGAGGAACCCAGAGATCTGCCTGGGTGGCTAATGGCTTTCCACTTCCAAGTTCTGATTTTCTGTGGGCTCCAAGAGATATGCTAGCACCCTTCTAAGAAACATTTGTTCAGCTGGTTTGAATGGATTTCTATATGTTACAACCAAAGCCTTGTAACTAAGACTCATTCCATGGAGGGTCTTAGAAACAGTGATCCAGTTCCCTGTGGGATGGATGCAGGAAATGAGAAGGAAGAGTTTAAGTATTTAGCCTGAAGCTCTGTTTTCAGGGCAATCACACTATTTGTACTTAGTTTATCTTTACTTATGATTATACAGTGGAAGTGAGAAATAGATTTAAGGGCCTAGATCTGATAGATAGAGTGCCTGATGAACTATGGATTGAGGTTCATGACATTACACAGGAGACAGGGATCAAGACCATCCCCATGGAAAAGAAATGCAAAAAAGCAAAATGGCAGCCTGGGGAGGGCTTACAAATAGCTGTGAAAAGAAGAGAAGCGAAAAGCAAAGGAGAAAAGGAAAGATATGAGCATCTGAATGCAGAGTTCCAAACAATAGCAAGAAGAGATAAGAAAGCCTTCCTCAGCGATCAATGCAAAGAAATAGAGGAAAACAATAGAATGGGAAAGACTAGAGATCTCTTCAAGAAAATTAGAGATACCAAGGGAACATTTCATGCAAAGATGGGCTTGATAAAGGACAGAAATTGTATGGACCTAACAGAAGCAGAAGATATTAAGAAGAGGTGGCAAGAATACACAGAAGAACTATACAAAAAAGATCTTCACAACCTGGATAATCACGATGGTGTGATCACTCATCTAGAGCCAGACATTCTGGAATGTGAAGTCAAGTGGGCCTTAGAAAGCATCACTACAAACAAAGCTAGTGGAGGTAATGCAATTCCAGTGGAGCTGTNTATATAGTAAATCCTTGTTGTTTATTTTATATATCCACTCCAGTACTCTTGCCTGGAAAATCCCATGGACAGAGGAGCCTGGTAGGCTGCAGTCCATGGGGTCCCGAAGAATCGGACACAACTGAGCGACTTCCCTTTCACTTTTCACTTTCACGCATTGGAGAAGGAGATGGCAACCCACTCCAGTGTTCTTGCCTGGAGAGTCCCAGGGACGGGGGAGCCTGGTGGGCTGCTGTCTATGGGGTTGCACAGAGTCAGACACGACTGAAGCAACTTAGCGGCAGCAGCAGCAGCAGTATATATCTCTTAATCCCATGCTTGTACTTCATAGCCCTCCTTTCCCATTTGATAATCATAAGTTTGTTTAATATGGCTGTGAGTCTATTTCTGTTTTGTAAATAAATTCATTTGTATTATTTTTCAGATTCCACATATAAGTAATATCATATAATATTTGTCTTTCTCTGACTTACTTCACTCAGTATGATAATCTCTAGGTCCATCCATAGACTAGGCTGTTGTAAATAGCACTGCTATGAATATTGAGGTGCCAGTATCTTCTCAAATTAGAGTTTTTGTCTTTTCTTTATATACGTCCATGAGTGGATTGCTGGATCATATGGTAAATCTATTTTTAGCTTTTTAAGAAACCCCCATACTGTTCTCCATAGTGTGTATGCGAGCTCAGTTGTGTCTGACTCTTTGTAACTCCATGACTGTAACCCACCAGGCTCCTCTGTCCATGAGATTTTCCAGGCAAGAATACTGGAGTGGGCTGCCATTTCCTACTTCAAGGGATCTTCCTGATCCAGGGATCAAACCTGAATCTCTGGCATCTCCCGCACTGGCAGGCAGATTCTTTACCGCTAGTACCACCTGGGAAACCACAGTGGCTGCACCAATTTACATTCCCACCAACAGTGCAGTAAGGTTCCCTTTTCTCCACACCCTCTCCAGCAGTTATTGTTAATAGTCTTTTTGGTGATGGCCATGCTGACCAGCGTGAGGCTATGCCTCATCACAGCTTTGATCTGCATTTCTCTAATAATCAGTGATGTTGAACATCTTTCATGTGCCTTTTGGCCATTTGCATGTCTTCTCTGTTGAAATGCCTGTTTAGATCTGGAGCACACAGGGCAACTTTTAAAGTAGTGAGACTGATCTGTATGATTCTCTTATGGAGAACACATATCATTATGCATTTGTCACTGCTGAGTTTTCCAGATTTGCTGGCATATTGAGTGCAGCACTTTCACAGCATCATCTTTCAGGATTTGAAACAGCTCAGCGGGAATTCCATCACCTCCACTAGCTTTGTTCGTAGTGATGCTTTCTAAGGCCCACTTGACTTCACATTCCAAGATGTCTGGCTCTAGATTAGTCATCACATCATCATGATTATCTGGGTTGTGAAGATCTTTTTGGTACAGTTCTTCCGTGTATTCTTGCCACCTCTTCTTAATATCTTCTGCTTCTGTTAGGTCCAGACCATTTCTGTCCTTTATCAAGCCCATCTTTGCATGAAATGTTCCCTTGGTATCTCTAATTTTCTTGAAGAGATCTCTAGTCTTTCCCATTCTGTTGTTTTCCAAAGAAAGGCAATGCCAAAGAATGCTCAAACTACCGCACAATTGCACTCATCTCACATGCTAGTAAAGTAATGCTCAAAATTCTCCAAGCCAGACTTCAGCAATACGTGAACCGTGAACTCCCTGATGTTCAAGCTGGTTTTAGAAATATGAAAGTGAAAGAGGAGAGTGAAAGAGTTGGCTTAAAGGTCAACATTCAGAAAACAAATATCATGGCATCCGGTCCAATCCCTTCATGGGAAATAGATGGGGAAACAGTGGAAACAGTGTCAGACTTTTTTTTGGGGGGGGGAGGGCCTCCAAAATCACTGCAGATGGTGACTGCAGCCATGAAATTAAAAGACGCTTACTCCTTGGAAGAAAAGTTATGACCAACCTAGATAGCATATTGAAAAGCAGAGACATTACTTTGCCGACTAAGGTCTGTCTAGTCAAGGCTATGGTTTTTCCAGTGGTCATGTATGGATGTGAGAGTTGGACTGTGAAGAAGGCTGAGCACTGAAGAATTGATGCTTTTGAACTGTGGTGTTGGAGAAGACTCTTGAGAGTCCCTTGGACTGCAAGGAGATCCAACCAGGCCATTCTGAAGGAGATGAGCCCTGAGATTTCTTTGGAAGGAATGATGCTAAAGCTGAAACTCCAGTACTTTGGCCACCTCATGCGAAGAGCTGACTCATTAGAAAAGACTCTGATGCTGGGAGGGATTAGGGGCAGGAGGAGAAGGGGACAACAGAGGATGAGATGGCTGGATGGCATCACGGACTTAATGGATGTGAGTCTGAGTGAACTGTGGGAGTTTGTGTTGGACAGGGAGGCCTGGTGTGCTGCAATTCATGGGGTTGCAAAGAGTCAGACACGACTGAGTGACTGAACTGAACTGAACTATCTTTACTTGTGTTGACTTTGTGGATGGGTGGTTAATGGAAGTTATGGAGGTCCTCAGAGTATCCCAAGCCACGTATGGGAGGTTGCTATTGTAAGACAGTATCATTTCTTTTCTTTTCAGAGATGAGGAAAAAAGACTCTGAAGTCCAAGTAAATTGCTGAAGATTACACAGTCGCCAAGTGGCAAAGCCTGGGAGCCTAGTCTGTCTGCCTCCCATGGCCTTCCTCCTTCATTCCTTTTTCTCAGCCTGGTGGAAAAGACCCAGCTTTGGGGAGAAGTCCCTTTAAATGTGTCTGGTGGATGCATCATGGAACAAAGCTTTTATTTGGAAAGATTTGAAAACCTTTGGAGGAAAGTTATGTGTTTCTGTTCACGTAATGCAATTAGCCTGTTGAATGTGAAATGAGAGTAAAACGTTTTTCTCTGCTTGGTCTCTCCATTTTTAAAAGCACACAGAGAACCAAGTGTACTGATGCTGACACTAATGTGCGTGCGAACGCTCACCAGAAATGAAAACACTAATTTATCTCCGTCTAGTTATTGCTTTGGCGCCTTCCTTCCCTCTTAGTGTAAATTGCTAAGAACGTGAGACTATGTCCTGACTGGAGGTTTATCATTTTGCTTAATTAGATAACATTCTCTGAGGCATGGTGTTGTCATTATTTCCTCTCTTTCTTATGCCTGCTAGTTCAAATTCTCACGTTTATTTCTGAAACATGGTAGGTTTTCCTCCCTCTCACTGCTGCTTCCAGCAAGGTAGATATTTCTTGCTCTTTGATTTTCACTGTATTGGAACAGATTTTCATTAAACTTTATGGCAATTACTTGTACCATATCACAGGACTCATCTTTTTGCTATAGATGGCAAGATTCTCATCTTGGGCAATTTTCTCTGGAAGAGATTTTGATCATGTAATCTCAAAATTCTACAAAATGAAAAGGGAGGAAAATATCACAAAGGCATTTTTTTAAAACTAAGCAGCTGGTTTCATTATCTTTTTTACCCCCTTGAGTGTATATTTATGTACATGGTAAGCTTTTACATTTAGGAAAATAATAGTTTTACATACAAAGTTCATCAGAAAAACAAAGGATAATGATATCACTAGTGTAGGCATATTCATTTATAAGTCCATAAGGAGGTTAGGAGCTCCCATTTACCACTTAAGATAAGTTGCTTTGGAACAATGCAAAATGAAAATCTTGAGCAGTGAAATTTCTTCTATTAAATTCCTTATGAAACAGCAAAGTTATTTTGTCAAGGCAGAAAGTACAAAAATAATACCTAATGATAGTAAAAAATATATGTGACTGACCCTGTGCCAAGTATTTTATATGCACTATTCAAATGTTTATTGATACTATATAAGCCACTTAATTGAGGTATGACTGACATGTCAAAAGCCGTACACTTTTAATGTATAAAATTTGATGAGTTTGGGGATAAAAATGCATTTAGAAAACTACCATCATCATCAGCATCAAGGCCATAAACATATTCATCACCTTCCAAAGTTTCCTCCCACTGTATAATTATTATTTTGACATGCACTATGCTATTTAATATTCTATTTAATTGATATAAAAATCCACATGATTTAGGTATTATTATTATTTTGTCCATTTTAGAGTTAAGGCAACTAAAGTTTATAGATTGCTCAAAGTCCCATGCCTTCTATTAGCCAGAATTGGGATTTAAATCTTCACCTGTACGTTTAGATCTTAGTCTCTTTCTTTTGCTACTTCTTATCCCAGAATAAGAGAGGGGATTCTAGGGAGTCAGTTAAGCTTCAGATCAGAAACGTTCACAGGCAGACCTCGTTTTATTGTGCTTTACCTTTATTGTTCTTTCCAGATATCGTGTTTTCCACAAATTGAAAGTTTGTGGCAACCCTGTGTTGAGCAAGACTGTGAGCATCATATTTTTAACAGTATTTTCTCACTTCATGTTTCCATGTCAAAATTTTTCCTTATTATATTTGGGATAGTGATCTGTGATCTTTGATGTTACTATTATAATTGTTTTAGGGCTCCATGAACCTAACCCTCTTAAGATGGCAAATCTAATCGATAAATATTGTATGATTGTATGTTCCACCGACAGGCTGTTCCTCATCTCTGTCCCTCTCCTCAGGTCTCCCTATTTACTGAGACACAGCAATACCAAAATTAGGCCCTTAGTAATCGTACTAAAACAGTCAAGTGAAAGCAAGAGTCACACATCTCTCACTGTTAGTCAAAATTGAGAAATGATTAAGGTTAGTGAGGGAGGCATGTCAGAAACCAAAATAGGTCAAAAGCTGGGCTCTTGCACCAAACAGTTAGCCAAGTTGTGCATGCCAAGGAAAAGTTCTTGAAGGAAATTAAAAGTTCAGTGAACACACAAATGGTAAGAAAGCAAAACAGCCTTATTGCTGATGTGGAGAATGTTTTACTGGTCTGGATAGACCACATCAGCCACAACATTCTCTCCAGTCAAAGCCTAATCCAGAGCAAAGTCCCTAACTCTCTTCCATCCTGTGAAGACAGAGAGGTAAGGAAGCTGCAGAACAAAAGTCTGAAACTTGCAGAGACTGGTCCATCAGATCTGAGGAAAGAAGCCATCTCCTAACATAAAAGTACAGAGTGAAGCATCAAGTGCTGATGCAGACAGAAGCTGCAGCAGGCTATCCAGAGGACCTAGCTAACATAATGAATGAAGGTGGCTACATTAAGTAACAAATTTTCAGTGTAGATGAAACAGCCTTCTATGGGAAGAAGATGCCATCTAGGGCTTGCATAGCTAGAGAGGAGAAGTCAATGTGTGGCTTCAAAGCTTCAAAGGAAAGGCTGATTCTCTTGTTAGAGGCTAATACAGCTGGTGACTTCAAGTTGTAGTCAATGTTCACATATAATTCTGAAAATCCTAAGGCCCATGAGAATTATGGTAAATCTATTCTGCATGTGCTCTATGAATGTAACAGTAAAATCTGGCTGCCAGCACATCTGTTTACAACATGATTTGCTGAATATTTTAAGCTCACAGTTGAGACATACTACTCAGGATAAATGATTTCTTTCAAAATATAACCTGCTCATGGTCACCCAGCTGGATTTAGAAAGACAGAGGAACCAGAGATTAAATTGCCAACATCCACTGGATCATCAAAAAAGCAAGAGAGTTCCAGAAAAAAATCTACTTCTGCTTTATTGATTATGCTAGAGACATTACTTTGTCAACAAAGGTCCGTCTAGTCAAGGCTATGGTTTTCCAGTGGTCATGTATGGATGTGAGAGTTGGACTATAAAGAAAGGTGAGTGCCAAAGAATTGATGCTTTTGAACTGTGGTGTTGGAGAAGACTGTTGAGAGTTCCTTGGACTGCAAGGAGATCCAACCAGTCCATCCTAAACGAGATCAGTCCTGGGTGTTCATTGGAAGGACGGATATTGAAGCTGAAACTCCAATACTTTGGCCACCTGATGCGAAGAGCTGACTCATTGGAAAAGACCCTGATGCTGGGAAAGATTGAGGGCAGGAGGAGAAGGGGATGACAGAGGATGAAATGGTTGGATGGCATCACCAGCTCAATGGACATGGGTTTGGGTGGACTCCAGGAGTTGGTGATGGACAGGGAGGCCTGGCATGCTGCGGTTCATGGGCTCACAAAGAATTGGATACGACTGAGTGACTGAACTGAACTGAACAGAACATTCATTCTTCAGCTCATGGATAAAGGAGTAATTTTTACTTTCAAGTCTTATTATTTAACAAATACATTTCATAAGGCTACAGATTCCTCTGGTGGATCTGACGACAGTCAACTGAAAACCTTCTGGGAAGAATTTATCATTCTAGATGCCATTAAGAACATTTGTGACTATGAGAAGAGGTCAAGCTATCGACAGTCAGAGGCATTTGGAAGAACTTGAGTACAATTTTCTGTCAGCTCAGATGATGGTTAGCATTTTTTAGCAACAAAGTGTTTTTTAATTAAGGTGTGTACATTGTTTTTTAAGGACATAATGTTGCATACTTGATAAAGTTACAGTGTAAACATAACTTTTATATGCACTTGGAAACCAAAAAATTCATGTGATTTGCTTTCCTGTGATATTCATTTTATTGTGGTCATCTGGAACTGCACCTGCAATATCACTGAGGTCTGACTATACTATGGTATTGTCCAATCAGAATAAGATAAAGGGAGTAGTCAAAGAACAAGTTTGAGTTACTTTCTTTGGGAGGGGGTCTAGCGATGCTAGTAATTTCGTGAGAGATAAACTCTCAAGGTTAAAATTTTCTTATTCAGGAATAGCTCACAAAAGGTAATACCATGCATACTGAAATCTCAGGGTCTTTGTACTAGCTATTCACTCTGCCTGAATATTCTTTTTTCATTGGAGTGTAATTGCTTTACAATGTTACATTAGTTTCTGCTGTACAGAAGAAGAGTGAATCTGTGTATGTGTATACCTACCTACCTACCTAAGTCGCTTCAGTCGTGTCCGACTCTGTGCAATCCCATGACGGCAGCCCACCAGGCTCCCCCGTCCCTGGGATACTCCAGGCAAGAACACTGGAGTGGGTTGCCATTTCCTTCTCCAATGCATGAAAGTGAAAAGTGAAAGGGAAGTCGCTCAGTCGTATCCGACTCTTCACGACACCATAGACTGCAGCCTACCAGGTTCCTCCGTTCATGGCATTTTCCAGGCAAGAGTACTGGAGTGGGGTGCCATTGCCTTCTCCGGTATATGTGTATACATATACATATATAGCCTCTTTTTTAGATTCCCTTTCCATTTAGGTCACCACAGAGCATTGATTAGAGTTTGCCTGAATATTCTTAACTGAGATATCAACATGCGAAATTCCTTAACCTCCCTGAAATCTTTGCTTAAATGTCAACCTCTGAATGGGCCTAATCTGACTACCTTATTTAAAATTAGAAGCCCCAAACTCCAGAACTTTTGAACCACTTTGCTTTGTTTTAACATAGTACTCATCAACTTTTAACACATTTCAGTTGACTTAATCATTATCTATCATTTATTCCTGTCTCTCCTCTCTACAATATAAACACTCCAAGGCAAAGGATATTTGTCTAATTGACTAACAAACCCCAAGTTCCTATAACTGTGCCTGGCACACAGTAGACACTCAATAAATTTACTTTGAGGACTGAATCAGGAAGATCTTTACCCAGGAATTATAAACAAGCAAACATTTAAATAGGAAATCAGGAAGGTCAAGCTCAGCTTTCATCAATGTCACAGCAGAGAGTCTTCTCTTGATTGAATTCTCTCTCTCTCTCTACTATATACACACACATACACACCCCTAGAGAAACACACATGCATACACACTTCTTCCCTTTCAAGACAAGGTCATTGGAGTATTTTACAGGTAGCAATTCATTTTGGATGAATCACATTTGTGTTTGGGAAAGTGAACATGAAAGTCATTTTCTCTGCTCTTAAAATGCAATTGTAAGATGCTCAGTTACTGTAGTAATCCATGTTGGCTTGCACTTCAAATGACCTAAGTAGGAAGGATGGGCAACAAAGGACTAGAAATGGTGTTCTTATCAGGAAAGTCTACTCACTGAATTGACTGGCTCTTCCAAGCAAAGTGTAATTTAGCTCACTCTCTATAACTCAAAACGGCTCTCTTTCAGCCCATATCATTGATTATATCACACAACACAGTGTATCTACTAAAGACATCTGGGAGGTGACTGGGTTATTGGAAAGTGTTAAAAGTTTGTAAATAGAGTAAACCCAAGAAGTTTGGGGCAAAGATGAAAGACAGATGAGAGGAAGGTTAAAAGGAAAAACAGGGATCATCATTTCAAACCAGACTTTGAAATGAGCCTTAGTAGAAAGCAGGTAGACTAGAAATCAAAGTAAAGCACCTACCTACAGTAGGTGTGCACAAGAGAGAAAGAGTCGCTCAGTCGTGTCTGACTCTTTGCGACCCCATGGACTATACAGTCCATGGAATTCTCCAGGCCAGAATACTGGAGTGGGTAGTCATTCCCTTCTTCAAGGGATCTTCCCAGCCCAGGATCTAACCCAGGTCTCCTGCATTGCAGGTGGATTCTTTACCAGCTGAGCCAATAGTGAAGCCCAAGAACACTGGAATGGGTAACCTTTCCCTTTTCCAGCGAATCTTCCTGACTCAGGAATTGAATCAGGGTCTCCTGCATGAGAGGCGTATTCTTTACCAGCTGAGCTACCATGGAAAGGTGTGCGCAAGAGCACCTGCAAAATCGAGTAACTCGAAGGAGGTCTTGAAGGGCCAACCACTTAGAACAGGAGTTGACAAACTGTAGCTCACAGACCAAATCTGGCTTGCCTCTGTTTTTGTATGGTTCACAAGCTAAGAATGGTTTATCTTTTTAAATGGTAAAAAAAGATTAATAATTGTAACACATGCAAATTATATGAAATTCACACTTCAGTCATCTGTAGTAAAGTTTTTTTTTTGAGTGGCTTTATTTTTTTTTAATTAACTTTTATTTTTTAGTTTGTTTTGCTTTACAATACTGTATTCGTTTTGCTATACATTGTATGAATCAGCCACGAGTGTACATGGTAGTAAAGTTTTAATGGGACATAGTCACACTCATTGGTTTACATATTGTCTGTGGCAACACAAATAGAGTGGACTATTTGTGACAGAGGCTGTAGGGAACACAAAGTCACATATATTTACTATCTGCCCCTCAAAGAAAATGTTTGCCTCCTCCTGACTTAGAACTGAAGTTACTTTGTTATGTTTTGGTATTAGAGACACAGTAAGGTTTTATTTTCCGTACAGATACTTTTGCTTAATAAAACAAATCTTATCACAATACATTTTTATATTATAATAATATTTCTTAAACTTTTTTTTCTAATTTTGCTGCTGCACAGCCTTGTTAAAACTCTTTCCTTGCAAACAGCTCATCATCTGAGAGCCATATAAATGGCAATGAGTAATAAGCATTACTCATTAATTTAAGTAAGATTCCAATCTTATTGAGTTTTCTTTCAAATTGTTTTCAATTTAATAAAACTGAACTGCACCTAATAGAGAATTAAATGTCTCTATTTGACTCAAATGTCAAAGCCGCCTTTCTCTTCCAGACTTTCATTAGAATGTGCTGGAACTTTTTTTTTCCTGAAGCCAGCAAGAGGTGTATATAGTATGTCTTCCAAATGGATCTGAACCTTTTGCATCGTTCCTGTGGGTGTAAGAGGGTGTGGAGAGCATGGGTTCTATTCTGAGGATGCAGCAATCAAAAGAGTTTAGCCTTGTCTGTGGCTCTAAGCAGCCTTGAATGTTCCCATTTCTATCAGCTTGTGAGGACTAATGTGGTTTCATGGATACTGGCTACAAACACAGATCTATTAATATTAATACTGGATTCCCCTTGGCTCCCAGTTTTCATCTGCGAATATGGAAATATCAGTGCCTTGCATATTTCCCCTCCCCAGGCATTTTGGGGGTCCCGAGGGCTGCCTTTCAGGTGCCCATTTATCAGCTTCAGGCCTGGCTTGCTGTGTGGCGGCCAGCCAAGTGGGGTCTCTGACTATGCAGGTCCTAAATCCCTAGCAGGGCTGTGCAGTGGTGTCATTACCATGGCTATAGCTGCCTCTGTCACCTCAGTGTTGCTGAGCTGAAGATTTGCTGCCTCTATGGAACTTTCCATGACTCTGCTGGCCCTGACAGCCCTGCTGTTGTATGTCACTTCCACCCCCCTGAGAAAGAGTTGTAGCTGCTGCTTCCAAAACCTCATTCCTGTGGCTCACTTAATATCACCCTCCAAATAGGGAGCTTCAGAGTGAAGAGAAGACTCAGTTTGTTCCACAGCAAGGCTACTTGGGAACTAAATGGCCACAAGGTTGAGGGCACTGGCAGTTTCCACTCCACTCCCACTCATGGCTTTTCTGCCTTTGTGGGTTTATCTGTACCACAAGGGTGTTAAGTTTCCAGAAAAGCTAAAGCTACTATTTCCTTCCTCCCTCAGGTCATGTTCCTGAGTCTGGCTGGTTACTCTAGAGGTCATCTCCCTCTTCATAAATTTATGCCTAGGGCACAGGTCGGGCTTCCCTTCAATCCAGCCTTCTTTGGGGCCTTGCCAGGGTGTCGAACTTGTTTAGACACATCTGAACTCAAGTTATGGTCAGAGTTCAATATACCTCACCCCCACTTCCCAGTCCCCAAGTAAGTATGTAGATATAAACAAATAAATATGTGTGTATGTGTGTGTGTCTGATCTACCAAACTTTGAAATCTGTCCCAGCCAGGGATCCCTGTTATAGTAAATCAAAAGATTTTTTTTGTGGAAATGGAAGGTGTGATTATGGTCTACCATGAAAAAAAAGATATACTAGAGAAAATTATATATTATGAGAAAATATTATTTATTTTATATTTATTCTGAGAAAAATTATATGGCTAAAACTGGCTTTTATGATGATTTGAATAAATGTGCCACAAATATTTTTTAAATGAATGAAAATTAAAATATACTTTATTTGATACAGCAAGTTTTATCCATTCAGAAGCAACTACTAAAATCATCACTGAAAAAATATTCATTGTGCCTCTACTATCTGACAGGCACTGAGACACTGTGGAGATACAAGAGGTCTCTGCTCTGATGGATCTCATATTCTAGTAGGGGAGAAATAAACAAGTAAAGAAATACACAGGTAACTTTCAAGTTGTGACAATTTTCATAAAGTAAATTAAAGCAGGGTAAGGGGATAGAGAGTTACAACAAGGGGATGCTACTACAGAGAGATAGGATGAAAGTGAAGGCCTCTCTAGGGATGTCACTTTGGAGGGAAGACTTGAAGAAAGTGAGAAAAAGAGGCATAGACCAGTTTTGGAGGAGACAGGAAGAAGGAAAGCATGTGCACAGGCACTGGGGGTAAGTAAGGACAGAGGATGGATGGAACATCTAGGCTAGCATGGAAGGGCATTTCTTTAGGGCAACCTTCAACCTAACCATACTCTCCTCCCTCTTTCCCTTTCAGAAACTTTAAGCCTGCTGCTTGAAATTAGTCCATTAAACACCCACCAAACAAGAACAAAAATCACCATTTATGACAATCTACTGTGTTTCAGAAATTTTTACATACATCATTGACAATATTTAAAATGATCCTGGGAGCGTTTTAATCCTCATTTTAGATTCATCATTTGACCCACTCAAGACCACACAACTGGTAAGTGATGGAACTCAAGTCTGGGGGTGGTGGTGGTTTAGTTGCTAAGTCATGTCCAACTCTAGCGACCCCATGCACATAGCCTGCCAGGCTCCTTGGTCCATGGGATTCTCCAGTCAAGAATACTGGAGTGGGTTGCCATTTCCTTTACTGAGCTCTAAAAGCCTGGGCTGTTTACCAAGTTTTCAGTCTTCTCCAACTTCAGCTTCTTTCCTCATATTAACTATTCTATATTAGGTGGGTTCTGAGATGCAAATGAAGACCCATTGGGCAGGAAGGAGAATAGGAAAGGAAGACACCTGCGCAGGAAGCTGGGTAGGTCCCAGGTGGTTCTACTGCTTTCATCGACTTTGAGGGGCCTCCACCGAGGCCCTGAGAATGATCCCACCATGGGAAGCCTTGCAGGAAGAAGTAAGGAAGTCTGTCTGCCTCTGAACTATGAGTATTCAGGAGTTTAGGGCCTGGAGACTGGACAGCGCATGACTCACGAAGAGGATTTCCCTGGAGCTGGTAAGTTATGATAAGATGAATGCCTGTCCACTTACAGATTCTACAGGCTTTCAGCCTCTACAGATGAGGCTGTGCCCTCACTCTGAGTGTGTATGGTGGTCAGTAGCTGAGATCATGCCCTCTCCTGCAGGAAAGCCACTAGGACCTGTGAACTCTGTGTCCTGAGCTTGGGCCAGAAGCCCTTCCCTGCTGGCACAGGTGGTTCTCCCACACAGAGCACCCTGGACACAGCTGGAGGCATCTTTATCTTCTGGATTCTTGGCAGGGAGATCTTTGGGCTGTGCCATTCGGGACTCCTCAGGGATTGTGGTTGGATGGAATCCAGTATTCTCTATCATAAATCCAGCTTAGCCAGGTGGGGAGCACCCTCTCGAGGACCTTCCTGAAGACAGAAATCTGTTTTATGTTTCTGAAATGAAATCTTTATACCATGCTATTGAAGTCTCTCCAGTCCTCTGACTCCAAACGGGAATTCTAATTAGTTAAGTACTCATTACTCAAATAATGTAATTGTTCATATATCCAATCATTTATTCATTACTCCTTGTGTTCTACCCTGGACACAGCTGGAGGCATCTTTATCTTCTGGATTCTTGGCAGGGAGATCTTTGGGCTGTGCCATTCGGGACTCCTCAGGGATTGTGGTTGGATGGAATCCAGTATTCTCTATCATAAATCCAGCTTAGCCAGGTGGGGAGCACCCTCTCGAGGACCTTCCTGAAGACAGAAATCTGTTTTATGTTTCTGAAATGAAATCTTTATACCATGCTATTGAAGTCTCTCCAGTCCTCTGACTCCAAACGGGAATTCTAATTAGTTAAGTACTCATTACTCAAATAATGTAATTGTTCATATATCCAATCATTTATTCATTACTCCTTGTGTTCTTTTGCCCTTTGGGCCATCCCATTCAATTATCTAATACAGGGAAAGTAATTGAACAGGTCTCAGCATCTGCACGTGGCTGTTCAACATTATTTGCAAAAAAAAATTATTCATATGTGAAGATGAGTATAAGGGCAGAGTAACTGCTACAGTGTTGTTGAGAGATGTATTTCCCTCAGTTGTGTCTGACTCTTTGCAACCCCATGGACTGTAGCCCACCAGACTCCTTTGTCCATGGGATTTCCCAGGCAAGAATACTGGAATGGGTTGCCATTTTCTATTCCTGGGGATCTTCCCAACCCAGGGATTGAACGAGTATTTCTTATATCTCCTGCATTGGCAGGCAGGCTCTTTACCACTAGCACCACCTGGAAAGCTCAACTGCTATGATGAATCCTCAAACTTGATGAGAGTAACATAGCAAATATGAAGGTCTCACTTACATAAGAGAGCATCATGTGCATTCTCACTCCGATGACTCTTCTAGAAGCCTCCTTTTGAATTGCTGGCTCAGGAACCCGGGCTCCTGCCATGTTGTGGCTCCATCTTCCTCTAAGTCCTTGGAGTTCCCTCTATTCAATCATCTAGTGAAGAAAGAAAAAGAAAGGCGACATTTGTGAGGACTATGGCAGATCATGTAGGGAGCTTACATCCCTTTGTCTCATTTTCTTTTGGTTCAGACTCAATGATTTGGTTGCATCATAGGCTGGAAAATCCAGTTTATCTGGCAACCCTAGAGGAAAAATAAGTGATTTGATGAACAATTTTCTCTCCATTGTAAATTCATGGTCTTTAAAATCAACTGGGATGCTACGTGCCCAGCATCTTATGGTGCCCTAACCAGCTCTTTCTCTTCTATCAATTATTTTAAATCTTATGGTTTCCCAAATTCCAGTCTCTGCCATAGCTGAAACTTTCTGTATACTATTCTTGATTCTTTCTTAGGAGGTGATATTGTCTCTTATTTTAAAAAGAAAAGAAAAGAAAAGAAAACCCACCATGTTGTTAACTCCCTCAATGTTCTGCCATCAATAAGACAAGCATCCTTGCTTTCATCACCATTTCCTCCTGTTTACAGTTTCCTCAGGAGAGTAATATCTCCCCTCTCCTTAGTCTACCCCTTCAAGTTGCTCTCTTCTCCATTATCAGAAACCTCACTCTCTATACACAGAAACCCCACTCTCTATAAACAGAAACCCCAATCCCCAGTCTTTGTATATTCAGTCTCTTCCTTCTCATCAACATTGAGTTATATTCAAGTCTATTCCAACTTACAAATACCAAAGCAAACCTGCATGGCTCTATGTAACTTCTTGTACATCTTCAGGCTCACTCTCCTCTTCATGAAAATTCTCTGTGAAATGGCTATCCACACATACTTTCTCAGTCCAGTTCAGTTCAGTCGCTTAGTCGTGTCCGACTCTTTGCGACCCCATGAATCACAGCACGCCAGGCCTCCCTGTCCATGACCAACTCCCGGAGTTCACTCAGATTCACGTCCATTGAGTCTGTGATGCCATCCAGCCATCTCATCCTCTGTCGTCCCCTTCTCCTCTTGCCCCCAATCCCTCCCAGCATCAGGGTCTTTTCCAATGAGTCAACTCTTCGCATAAGGTGGCCATAGTACTGGAGCTTCAGTTTTAGCATCATTCCTTCCAAAGAAATCCCAGGGTTGATCTCCTTCAGAATGGACTGGTTGGATCTCCTTGCAGTCCAAGAGACTCTCAAGAGTCTTCTCCAACACCACAGTTCAAAGGCGTCAATTCTTTGGCACTCAGCCTTCTTCACAGTCCAACTCTCACATCCATATATGACCACAG
>SJXQ01008001.1:85453-108963 GCA_006408695.1 Aepyceros melampus | reverse complement strand
CAAGAGGCTTTTTAGCTCCTCTTCACTTTCTGCCATAAAGTGGTGTCATCTGCATATCTGAGATTATTGATATTTCTCCCAGCAATCTTGATTCCAGCTTGTGTTTCTTCCAATCCAGTGTTTCCCATGATGTACTCTGCATATAAGTTAAATAAGCAGGGTGACAATATACAGCCTTGACGTACTCCTTTTCCTATTTGGAACCAGTCTGTTGTTCCATGTCCAGTTCTAACTGTTGCTTCCTGACCTGCATACAGATTTCTCAAGAGTAATTTGATTTAGGTCATACCTGAATGGTCTAGTGGTGTTGCCCACTTTCTTCAATTTAAGTCTGAATTTGGCAATCAGGAGTGCATGATCTGAGCCACAGTCAGCTCCCGGTCTTGTTTTTGCTGACTGTATAGAGCTTCTCCATCTTTGGCTGCAAAGAATATAATCAATCTGATTTCAGTGTTGACCTGGTGATGTCCATGTGTAGAGTCCTCTCCTGTGTTTTTGGAAGAGGGTGTTTGCTATAACCAGTGTGTTCTCTTGGCAAAACTCTATTAGCCTTTGCCCTGCTTCCATATTCCAAGGCCAAATTTACCTGTTATCCAGGTGTTTCTTGACTTCCTACTTTTGCATTCCAGTCCCCTATAATGAAAAGGACATCCTTTCTGGGTGTTAGTTCTAAAAGGTCTTGTAGGTCTTCATAGAACCGTTCAACTTCAGCTTCTTCAGCGTTACTGGTTGGGGCATAGACTTGGATTGCCGTGATATTGAATGGTTTGCCTTGGGAATGAACAGAGATCATTCTGTCATTTTTGAGATTGCATCCAAGTACTGCATTTCAGACTCTTTTGTTGACCATGATGGCTACTCCATTTCTTCTAAGGGATTTCTGCCCACAGTAGTAGATATAATGGTAACCTGAGTTAAATTCACCCATTCCAGTCCATTTTAGTTCACTGATTCTGAGAATGTCAACATTCACTCTTGCCATCTCCTGTTTGACCACTTCCAATTTTCCATGATTCATGGACTTAACATTACAGGTTCCTATGCAATATTGCTCTTTACAACATTGGACTTTGTTCCTATCACCAGTCACATCCACAACTGGGTATTGTCTTTGCTTTGGCTCCATCCTTTTATTCTTTCTGGAGAAATTTCTCCACTGATCTCCAGTAGCATATTGGACACCTACCAACCTGAGTTCTTCTTCTTTCAGTATCCTATCATTTTGCCTTTTCATACTGTTCATGAGGTTCTCAAGGCAAGAATACTGAGTGGTTTGCCATTCCCTTCTCCAGTGGACCACATTCTGTCAGACCTCCCCACCAGGACCCACCTGTCTTGGGTGGCCCCACATGCCATGGCTTAGTTTCACAGAGTTAAACAAGGCTGTGGTCCGTGTGATTAGATGACTAGTTTTCTGTGATTATGGTTTGTGTGTCTGCCCTCTGATGCCTCTCGCAACACCTACCATCTTACTTGGGTTTCTCTTACCTTGGGCATGGGGTATCTCTTCATGGCTGCTCCAGCAAAGTGCAGCCGCTGCTCCTTACCTTGTATGAGGGGTGTCTCTTCACAGCCGCCCCTCCTGACCTTGAAAGTGGTGTAGCTCCTTTTGGCCCTCCTGCACCCACCCAGCCACTGCTCCTTGGACGTGGGGTTGATCCTCCCGGCCACCGCCCCTGACCTCAGAGGTTGGGTAGCTCCTCTTGGCCACACTTCTGCAGGGTCCGTCGCAGCCGGCGCGCTTCTGCCACACGGACCGTCACAGCTTTATTGGCTATGCCAAAGCCTTTGACTGTGTGGATCACAATAAACTGGGGAAAATTCTGAAAGAGATGGCAGTACCAGACCACCTGACCTGCCTCTTGAGAAACCTATACACAGGTCAGAAAGCAACAGTTAGAACTGGACATGAAACAACAGACTGGTTCCAAATAGGAAAAGGAGTACGTCAAGGCTGTATATTGTCACCCTGCTTATTTAACTTATATGCAGAGTACATCATGAGAAAAGCTGGGCTGGAAGAAGCACAAGCTGGAATCAAGATTTCCGGGAGAAATATCAATAACCTCAGATATGCATATGACACCACCCTTATGGCAGAAAGTGAAGAGGAACTAAAAAGTCTCTTGATGAGGGTGAAAGAGGAGAGTAAAAAAGTTGGCTTAAAGCTCAACATTCAGAAAACGAAGATCATGGCATCTGGTCCCAACACTTCATGGGAAATAGATAGAGAAACAGTAGAAACAGTATCAGACTTTTTTTGGGGGGGGCCTCCAAAATCACTGCAGCTGGTGATTGCAGACATGAAATTAAAAGACGGTTACTCCTTGGAAGGAAATTTATGACCAACCTAGATAGCATATTGAAAAGCTGAGACATTGCTTTGCCAACAAAGGTCCATCTACTCAAGGCTATGGCCTTTTCATGGTCATGTATGCATGTGAAAGTTGGACTGTGAAGAAAGCTGAGCGCCAAAGAATTGATGCTTTTGAACTGTGGTGTTGGAGAAGACTTGAGAGTCCCCTGGACTGCAAGGGAGATTCAATCAATCCATTCTAAAGGAGATCATTCCTGAGTGTTCTTTGGAAGGACTGATGCTGAAGCTGAAGCTCCAGTACTTTGGCCACCTCATGCAAAGAGTTGACTCACTGGAAAAGACTCTGATGCTGGGAGGGATTGGGGCAGGAGGAGAATGAGACAACAGAGGATGAGATGGCTGGAAAGCATCACCAACTCGATGGACATGAGTTTGGGTGAACCCCGGGAGTTGATGATGGACAGGGAGGCCTGGCATGCTGCATTTCATGAGGTCGCAAAGATTTGGACACGACTGAGTGACTGAACTGAACTGAAGGATCATTTTGTCTTCCCAGAACCAAAGTTGTTTTCCATACCACACCAACCCAGGCATAGATCTCAGTCCCTTTCCATAACTTAAACACAAACATACACCCTCATACACACAATAAGACACTCAGTCATGACAACATAGAATCTGTACTTGAATGTCTAAGAATACTGGGAAAAAACTATGTCACACAAAAATGTAAATTTAATATTAGAAATCACCATTCTGGCTGATTCATGTCAATGTATGGTAGAGCGAATACAGTATTGTAAAGCAAAACAAACTAAAAAATAAAAATTAATTAAAAAAAAAAGAAATCATTCATAAAAGTTCTTGGTATCCTTTATTTCTCCTCTAGCCTTCTCACATCTTCCCTCCTATGTCAACTTAATCAGGAGGAAAAAAAGTAAAAAGGTAATATACACACATGTATTATACATATATACATTTCTGTCACATCCTTGTGCAGAGTAATTTATTTCCCTGCACTCTCCCTGGATTCCCTTGGAGTAACCAAAATCCAGAACTCTATTACCATTGTAAGTAAGTAAGTAAGTAAAGTCACTCAGTAAGTAAGTAAAGTCACTCAGTCGTGTCCGCTCTTTGTGACCCCATGGACTGCAGCCCACCAGGCCCCTCAGTCCATGAGATTCTCCAGGCAAGAATACTGGAGTGGGTTGCCATTTCCTTCTCCAGGGGATCTTCCCGACCCAGGGATCAAACCCGGGTCTCCTGCATTGGAGGCAGACGCTTTAACCTCTGAGCCACCAGGGAAGTCCTATTACCATTGTAGAAACCCTTATTAAGTTCCTAGACAAGATCATTTCCTCCATTAGGATGGAATGGGAGGTTCTATTTACATCCAACAAAGTAAAGTAATAATGGAAGGCATTATCAACTACACTAGTTCAGTTCCCTTCTTGATTGTGTTACCAAGCTGTGCCATATCCAGATTGTCTCTTGGAATTGCTCTTTTGTGTTCCATACCTCCCAAAACCAAGCGTGTAGTACCTGGATCATCAACACCCTCCACAGACTCCATTATCTCCTCATCCAACCTAGAAACTACTGCTGGAATCACCTTCACAAAGACTTGTTTTATAATCTCATTCTTTGGTTTAAGAACACAAAAGTCCTCTATCTCCAAATAGATTTTTTCACGTGTTAGCTAACGTTCATTTGAACATTTATCTAATCAACCTCTTCTTTTCTTACTTTGCTATACAAATCCACATCTGGGCAAACAAATGTATTTTCAAACTTCAGTTAGCATGATTCATTTAGCTTCAGAAGCATGTTTGTTTTTACCAGCATGTCACTTTCAGTACCTGAAATATTCCTTCTCCTTCATCCACACACTGGCATTTAAAAAATGAGATCAAATTTCCTTTCCTGTAGGATATTGTCTCCAATTGAAGCCATCTAACTGGGACCACCGCTCTGTCCTTAGCCCATTTAATCAGTTAAAGATTCTGTCATCCATGAGTGTTAATCTAACCAAAATAGCTAACATTCTTTAAGCAAGCATTGTATGCTAAGCACTTTGCCTGGGGATTAGATCATGTAGTTCTCATTTTTAAAAAACAACAACTTTAAACATGTGTACTGTTATCCCCATTTATAGACAGCTGATGTTCAAAGAGATTAAACAGTTGTCCGAACCTACCTAGCTGGAACATGACAGAACAAGGTTTTGATCCTACACTCTGAGTCCATCAACCATGCCTCTACCACCATACTATAAAACTTTCAGGAAAATTAGTTATTCAATAACAGAGTTATATATGTTTGTTTAATCTGTTAATCCATATAAACCATGAGCTATTGAAGGTAATGGATTGGTTTTTTCTACTGTATTTATATCCCTTGTCCTTTTTTAAGAAATATTTGACTTGAAAATATGAGTGGAGGAGGCAATAAAAGAGGAATGATGTAATATTTATTCTTCTCATAAATGAAATGTAGTTACTATTGTGGCTAATCTATCAGTACCAGTCATCCTTTAGTTAAACAGATTTCAGGAGTTATCTGTCACTTAAAGGTGATAGATATATACCTGAAACCACCACAAGTTGAATTCCTGAAGTCTTCATCAGGAAGAATTGTTAGAGATTCTGCAAACTCAAATTCTTTCCACACAACATAGGAACATTATCTGCTCTAGTCCCTTATTTTTAAAGAGTAAAAAATAATTAATGTAGCATTTCTGTTAAATCAAAATTATTCAGAAAAAAAACTGAAGAAAAGTATATATTTCTAAACTAAAATATGTAAAAGGCAGTATTAGTTTGCAAAAGTCCTCAGAGGAAGTAATCCATCTTTCCTCCCAGAACAAAATTAAGAGTACATAACAACATTCTTGACGATATACCTGAGTAATCATTGCCAGAATTTATTATATAAAGGGTCAAATATTCCATTTCGTGCAACCATTACTCTTTGTAAGCCTTTAGATTTTGAATAGCCTTGCAGGAATAAAATTAATCAAAGAAAACAAAATCATATTTCTTCCCCAAAATTGTAATAGGAAAAAATTTGCGAAAAGGATGGAATAAGCAAGTATACAAGATTTATTTTATACTCACCACCCTCCCAAAGCCCACTTCCACTAAAGCAAGTCTTAAAACCTCTGTAGAAAATGGACTTTGATAAATGCAGACCTTATTCTACCAGTTCTTATTGGTTACATAATGATACCTACATTCAATTTTTAACTACCTCCTAGCAGAGCTAGGTTTGGAGATTTACACTGGTGAATTTGTAATCCCCATCCCCCCACCACCTGGTAATTAGTCTGCTCAGAAAATGCAAAATAATTTTTATATTACTTTCTTATAAAAAACATAAAAAAATAAGTCCAGTGGCAGGAAAAACAGTTGTGTAATATGTTCTAAGGTATCTAGCAATTTCTTTCAAAATATGTTACTTTATGTCCTCCATTTTCGTCTCTCCTTTACAAACAGAAAATGGAGTTGATATATTTGGATATGGATTTCTTTTTTTCAAAATCTGGGTACAATAAAATTAACTGAAATACTTTCATAGAAATTACATTTATTTTAGATTAATATAGAAGCTGGCTTATTCATTCAAAATTATAAAAACATTTTTACTATTAAACCCTCTTAACTCATTTAATGACTTTAAAGACTATGCCATTTTTAGGTACCTAGAGGTTTTTGCATACTTCATTATGAAAGCAGAGTTTTCATTCCAGTCGTTGATAATGTTGACAAAGATCACTTAAATGTATAGAATAGTCAGTGGGACTTTGGATTGTATTGAACTCATACACAATAGACAGCGTTATTAATTCTCAAAATGCTCATACCTTAAAAGATAGTTAACATTATGTAAATGTGATGAAGACTAGCCAATTCATTTCATGGTGATTTAAGCAGAAGGCAATCAGCAGGCAAGAGGGAAAGAGAGCATATTGATCCAAATAACCATATAGTTGTATAAAAGGAGGAGGAGGAAGACAAGGAGAGTAGCTAATGCTTCTTGAGCACATTTGATTTGCTAAATATCATTCCAATTATCTTTAGTATGAATTACTGCATTTAAGTCTCTTGAACCTTACAAAGTAGGTAATGGAATTATCCCCATTACACAGATGAGGAAACAAAATAGTAGAAAGCTCATGTTGACTCTTCCTGTTTTTCAATTCTTTTGAATAAATAGTTTGATTGAGGAGAGGGGAAAAAAGAAAAGGGAGCAGAATAAAGTGGAAACTAGAAACAATTTGAATGTTTATAAAATGGGGATTGGATAAATAAAATACTGTATTTAAAAATATAGTATTTGATTGAGTCCATTTGTGATGGAATACTATAAAACTGCAAAGAACAATAGACAAGTTGTACACAGTATCTACATGAATACATCTCAAAACATAAAGGTAAGTGGAGAAAGCAAATTGCAGAAAGATAAAAACAGTGCTCCATTTATGTAAACTTTAAAAGTATACAAGGCAATACTTACAGAGTCATGCTGTACAGTAGGGGCATGTAACTACTGAGCATTCGAATTGTAGCAAGCATGACTAAGAAACTAAAATTTTTATTTCATTAATTGTAATTAATTTAAAATGTAAAACCAAAGCAGTATAAGCATTCCATTAAGCATTAATATTTTGTTGATACTACAGTTCACTTTATCTTTTATCATGTAACATATTGTTGTACTATAGTGAATGAGTACATTTTATTTTTTAAGAGTGACTGTTAGAAAATTTTAAATTATACACATGGCTTGCATTATAGTTCTACTAGACATTATTGCTATAGATTCTTCTTAAAGAAACATTGTTGTTTAGTCACTATGTTGCATCCAAGTCTTTTGCAGCCCCATGGACCATAGCCAGCCAGGCTCTTCTGTCCATGGGATTTCCCAGGCAAGAATATTGGAGTGGGTTGCCGTTTCCTTCTCCAGGGGATCCTCCCAACCCAGGGATCAAAACCACATCTCCTGCCTTGGCAGGCAGATTCTTTACCACTGAGCCACCTGGGAAGCCCTAAAGAAGTATAAGTGTATTTAAAGGTATTTTTGAAACAGACTAAAAAGACTCACACTAAATTCATGATATTGGCTGCTTCTGATCAGGAAGGGAGGGAAAAATGACAAAAGATATGGGAATTAAAAGGAAATTCCACTTTCTGTGATTTTGTTTCCTTTTTTCAAAACTACAAAGTAAGGGGATAGATGAGGCAAATACAGCAAAATCTGGGGTTACATGGAGGTACATGTATAAAAATTCATCAAACTGTGCACTTAACACATATTGACCAGGAAATTTTTGCAGAAACTAATGCCTGTTGGGTTAATGTGTCTCCACTCAATTAAGTGTTAAGATTGTGCCCTTCACTGTGAGTTATCCTTCAACAAGAAAGTTTAAAAAAAAAAAATTTTTTTTTAATTTAGGATCTTCATGTGCTTGTTCATAGGAGAAAGAGACTGTAATTTTCTTTTCTTGTGTTATCTTGCCTGGTTTTAGCATCAAGATTACACAAGCCTCAACACAAGCTTGACATCTTTCACCCTTTAAATGTATTTTGAAGCATGGAAGAACCTCACAGAGTCATTATAAGGAGCAATTAAATAATATATGAGTGCATGCTGAATAACAAAAAGCTCTGAAACATATAAGGAATCATTCTCTTACCATTACCATCGCATTACAGTTCTTCTCTTATATATGAACTATTCGCTTCACATTGGAAATCATTGCTGTTTGGCTTCAACAAGGACAATCCTAAAGTCTGAATAAGTTTTATTTGGAAAAAGAGAGTGTCAGAGCAGGGTTTATGGATGTGAATATCAAATACAGATAATCAGAGTTAACACAGAGATAAGAATCAAGTCCTAAATGTGGTTTGGATAAAAATAAATGAGCACTCACTTGTACTTGACTCCTAGCCTAAAAAGGGATATTGAATAAGTTATGTTCCATTTCAATTTTCTTTAATTGTAGCATATTTGCTGCTCTCCAAATTGCCTTTAATATGAAAGATGAAATCATTTCAAAACGCTAGTATTGAACACTGAAATGATGATATAGATGCCTTGCTTTAATAATTCTGGCATACTTTCCTAAGCCCTAAAAAAAATTAAATGTGGTATTTAAATATAATTATAATGAGTGAACAAATCACCACATTTTTATAAATTTTAGCTACTCTCAGGATTGAGACTTGAGTGGCAAACATCAGGGAAAGTATTAGAAGAATTGGCAAGCAGAGCTAGAGTAGGGCCAGGGGCTTTCACATTACATTTAAGCACAAGAAAACCCCAGTGAGGAAAATATTATCCCCATTTAATTATAAAGAAACTGAGATCAGAGGTTAAGTAACATGTGAGCAATCATAAGGGCAGGAGACTCTCCCATCAGGCCTTGAATCACGATCTCTCGCCTGCAAGGCACACCCCCTTTCCACTTATATCAACCAGAGAGGAAAAGATTCCCACCCCATTTGAAAGTAAACTGGTGAAAATTGAAAAATGACTCAGAGTAATCACAGATGAACAATATTTGCTGTACAGGCACATTTGAATGTCATCTGAACATCTTGTGGTTTAGAAGAATTATCCCTTTTCCCAGGATGAGCAAAGTCCAAGCCCATTACATGCCATACATCTTCCAGAAGACATAAATATTTTCCCTTGTTTCTTCATTTCTCCGACTTGTCAAACGTAATGAAAACAGAACAGCTTACTCGTAAGTGCTGGGTTCTCTTTTTTCCAGTAGATTCTATTAAAGCTTAATTAAGTGACAATCATAAGACAATTAAAAATTAAAGAATGATAAAAGTTAAATGTTTTCAATACATTCAGAAAAACCACGGGTAAATGTAAATCAGAGAGAGAGGCAGGGAAAGAGATAATTGTTTAAACAACAATAAATCACCAAGTGTGCCACTGTTGAGAGACTTCCCAATGAAGCAGCTTCATCAGGTCACTTCTAGTGTGTTCACACCAACATAGTGGGGCTGGTTGGTCCAAAGCAGTCAGAGTTCCTGGATGGAGATTTGTGTTAAGTCCAATCATGGTGTGGCCTTAGGTAAATCACAGAAGGGGAACTGTGGAGGGCAACTTGGGAACTCAGCCCTGGGAACTCCTAGCCTAATCAGCACACAAATCATTTAACAATCATTATTATAATCACTGCTAAATTATTGTTGTGCTGGGGGACAGGGAAAAGGCCTATTTTTGCACTCTGATTTCACTGAAGATCCAAGATGACTATTTAAATTTCCAGAATAAATAATTTCCTTTCCCACGATTGTCTCAGAGAAGCCAAGTCTTCCCCTGTGACTTTCAATTCTAGTTCTTTAATCTTAATTTTTCAGTGGCCTTGGGCAAGGCATTGGAGTGCTCAATGCCTTAATTCTTCTAGTCACTAAATAGCAATAATGATACCTGCTTTTGGGGGGATGTGGACTGATAGCTTAAGGATTGCTAACTACTTTGAAAAACAACTCTCTGTGGTGGGGGGGCGGTGTGGAAATTATCCTCTTTAGGGGAAGGCACAGTGTAAACAGCATCTTTGAGTCTTTTATTGGCCTCTTTCAATTTATTCTGAATTTTTCTCAGGTCTTTAAAGCCATTCAACTTGTTCCCCCCTCAGCGCCCTCCCACACTTGAATCCCTCTGCATGAAAAATGATTCCCTGGTCTTGCTGCTGCTCCCCATCCCCTGATAAACTCCTGCATACCCTCTTGTCTCAGCTTAAGCGACCCTTCCTCAGGAAATCTTCATAAAGGCAGGATCAGGGTTTGTTTTGGTTACCATCGAATGGCTAGTGCCTAGCACAGTACCTAGCATACAAAAAAGGCTCAGTAAATCTTTGTTTCTTTCTTCCTTCCTTCCTTCCTTTCTTCTCTTTCATGAATGTATGTGAGATCTTGGACAATTCATTTGATCACTCCAGGCCTTAGTTTTCTCATTCAAAAAATAAATGACTAAAATGAATCATATCCAGTGTCCTGTCAGCACTAATATTCCAGGATTATGATTTGGGGATCAGTATCCTCTCATTGATCTTAAAACGTTTAAAAAGTTTTTCTGCCTAACGGAATTCACTTAATTACCAAGCTCACTGTGATGGTTAATTTTTTTATCAACTTGATTGGACTGCAAAATGTCTAGATATTTAGTCAAACATTATTCTGGATGTTTCTGTTGAGAGTGAGGTTAATATCTAAATTGGTCAACTTTGAGAAAAGCAAATGTCCCTCCATAGAGTAGGTGGGCCCATCCAGTTAGTAGAAGGGCTGAATACAGCAAAAAGTTCAGCCAATGCCAAGAAAGACAGAATTTTCCAGCATTCTGGGCTTCATCTTCAACATCAGCTCTTCCTAATTCTACACTAAAAAGTTCAGCCAATGCCAAGAAAGAGAGAATTTTCCAGCACTGTAGGCTCCAACATCAGCTCTTCCTAATTCTACTCTAAACTGCCTTCAGATTCAAACTGGAATTCTAGTTTTCTTGGGTCTCCGGTCTGCCAACTTACCCTGCAGATTCTGAACTTGACAACCTCCATAATCACGTGAGCCAATTCCTTATAGCAAGTGTTTATCTTTTATCTATTTATCTATACATATTCTATTGTATATGTATACATCTATTGACAATAAATGGGCTGCTCAACAATAAAGAATCTGCCTGCAGTGCAGGAGCCTGAGGTGAAGAAAGTTCAATCTGTGAGTCAGGGGGATGCCCTGGAAGAGGGTATGGCAACCCACTCCAGTATTCTTGCCTGGAGAATCCCATGGACAGAGGAGCCTGGCAGGCTATAGTCCACAGGGTTGCAAAGAGCGGGACATGACTGAAGCAATTTAGCATGCATGTGTGCATTGGCAGTATATACATAACCACATTATTTTGGTTCTGTTTCTCTGGAGAACCAAAATTTTCATTGCAAAGCAAAAGAAATAGCAAAATAAAATCAAGAGATATAAGTGAAAACTCAGTCATCTTGACATTTTTCTTTTAATATAAAGAATACATTTTCCATCTCAATACCAGAAAAACAAACAACCCAATCAAGAAGAGGGCAGAAGATCTAAACAGACATATCTCCAAAGAAGACACACAGATGGCTAATAAATATATGAAAAGACACTCAATATCACTCATTATTACAGAAATTAAAATCAGAACTATAATGAGATATCACCTCACATCGGTCAGAATGCTGCTGCTGCTAAGTCGCTTCAGTCACGTCCGACTCTGTGTGACCCCATAGACGGCAGCCCACCAGGCTCCCCCGTCACTGGATTCTCCAGGTAAGAACTCTGGAGTGGGTTGCCACTTCCTTCTCCAATGCATGAAAGTGAAGTCGTTCAGTCATGTCTGACTCTTCGCGACCCCATGGACTGCGGCCTACCAGGCTCCTCCATCCATGGGATTTTCCAGGTAAGAGTACTGGAGTGGGGTGCCATTGCCTTCTCCAATGGCTATCTTCAAAAAATCTACAAACTATAAATGCTGAAGAGAGTGTGGAGAAAAGGGAACCCACTTGCACTGTTGGTGGGAATGTAAATTGATAATGCCACTATGGAGAACAGTATAGAGATTTCTTAATCTGGAGTGGGTTGCCACTTCCTTCTCCAATGCATGAAAGTGAAGTCGTTCAGTCATGTCTGACTCTTCGCGACCCCATGGACTGCGGCCTACCAGGCTCCTCCATCCATGGGATTTTCCAGGTAAGAGTACTGGAGTGGGATGCCATTGCCTTCTCCAATGGCTATCTTCAAAAAATCTACAAACTATAAATGCTGAAGAGAGTGTGGAGAAAAGGGAACCCACTTGCACTGTTGGTGGGAATGTAAATTGATAATGCCACTATGGAGAACAGTATAGAGATTTCTTAAAAAGCTAGGAATAAAACTACCACATGACCCAGCAATCCTACCACTAAGCATATACCCTGAGGAAACCATAATTGTAAAAGACACATGTATCCCAATGTTCATTGCAGCACTGTTTACAATAGCTAGAACATGGAAGCAACCTAGATATCCATCGACAGATGAACAGATAAAGAAAATGTGGTACATATACACAATGGAATATTACTCAGCCATAAAAAGGAATGCATTTGAGTCAGTTCTAATGAGGTGGATGAAAGTAGAGCCTATTATACAGGGTCAGAAAGAGAAAACAAATAAATATCATATATTAACACATATATATGGAATCTAGAAGGATGGTACTGATGAGCCTATTTGCAGGGCAGCCATGGAGACAGAGACATGAAGAAGAGACTTGAGGACACAGTTGGGAAAGGAGAGAGTGGCCCGAATTGGGAAAGTAGCATTGAAACATATACTTTACTGTGTGTAAAATAGATAGCCAGTGGGAATTTGCTGTATGACACAGGGAACTCAAACCCGGTGCTCTGTGACAACCTAAAGGAGTGGGATGGGGTGGCAGGTGGCAGGGAGACTCAAGAGGAAGGGGTCATGTGTATAACTATGGCTGATTCATGTGGTTGTATGGCAGAAACCAACACAATATTATAAAGAGTTATCACTCAATTAAAAAGATTTTTCAAAGAATATATATTTTAGTCTACTAAGAGGGCCTACTGGCAATGACAATCAAGAAGTAATGAGTATTCCTAGTGCCCAGCTTGTGGTCTCTAAATACAATTTTTGCCTAAAAGGAATCAGTGCTTCTTGGAAAGATGGCTGATATCAGGCCTGGGGCAGAAAACATTCAAAACAATCCTACAACATTTTGTTGTACCAGGAAACAAAAAAGCTATCACAGAACACTGGAGTCATACCAAAAGGAAAAAATAACCAATTTGAAGGGAATAGCACTAGTCAAAGGAAAGGAAATTTGAGCACCTAAAAGAATAAGAACCACAATAGATTGGAACACATAAATATATAAAATTTATGACTTCATAATTATATCAAAAAGAAAGAAACCTCTGGAAATTGCAAGTGTACCAACTTATTATTCTCAGTGTTAGTAAAAGAAAATAATCAAGCATATAGTCTACCTTTCCTCAACAAACTCTTGTTTTAGGGTAACCAAACAATTCAGTCAGTTCAGTTCAATTCAGTTGCTCAGTCTTGTCCGACTCTTTGCAACCCCATGAATCGCAGCATGCCAGGCCTTCCTGTCCATCACCAAATCCTGGAGTTCAATCAGACTCACGTCTATCGAGTAAGTGATGCCATCCAGCCATCTCATCCTCTGTTGTCCCCTTCTCCCCCTGCCCCCAATCCCTCCCAGCATCAAAGTCTTTTCCAATGAGTCAACTCTTTGCATGAGGTAGCCAAAGTACTGGAGTTTCAGCTTCAGCATCATTCCCTCCAAAGAAATCCCAGGGCTGATCTCCTTCAGAATGGACTGGTTAGATCTCCTTGCAGTCCAAGGGACTCTCAAGAGTCTTCTCCAACACCACAATTCAAAAGCATCAATTCTTTGGTGCTCAGCTTTCTTCACAGTCCAACTCTCACATCCACACATGACCACTGGAAAAACCATAGCCTTGACTAGACGGACCTTAGTCGGCAAAGTAATGTCTCTGCTTTTGAATATGCTATCTAGGTTGGGCATAACTTTCCTTCCAAGGAGTAAGTGTCTTTTAATTTCATGGCTGCAATCACCATCTGCAGTGATTTTGGAGCCCCAAAAAATAAAGTCTGTTTCCACTGTTTCCCCATCTATTTCCCATGAAGTGTTGGGACCAGATGCCATGATCTTCGTTTTCTGAATGTTGAGCTTTAAGACAACTTTTTCACTCTTATCTTTCACTTTCATCAAGAGACTTTTGAGTTCCTCTTCACTTTCTGCCATAAGGGTGGTGTCATCTGCATATCTGAGGTTATTGATATTTCTCACAGCAATCTTGATTTCAGTCCAGTGTTTCTCATGATGTACTCTGCACAGAAGTTAAATAATCAGGGTGACAATATACAGCCTTGATGTACTCCTTTTCCTATTTGGAACCAGTCTGTTGTTCCATGTCCACTTCTAACTGTTGCTTCCTGACCTGCATATAGGTTTCTCAAGAGGCCGGTCAGGTGGTTTGATATTGCCATCTCTCTCAGAATTTTCCACAGTTTATTGTGATCCACACAGTCAAAGGCTTTGGCATAGTCAATAAAGCAGAAATAGATGATTTCCTGAGTTCCAAAGAATAGCAAGAAGAGACAAGAAAGCCTTCTTCAGGGATCTATGCAAAGAAATAGAGGAAAAGAACAGAAGGGGAAAGATTAGAGATCTTTTCAAGAAAATTAAAAATACCAAGGGAACATTTCATGCAAAGATGGGCTTGATAAAGGACAGAAATGGTATGGACCTAACAGAGCAGAAGATATTAAGAAGAGGTGGCAAGAATACACGGAAGAACTGTACAAAAAAGATCTTCATGACCCAGATAATCATGATGATGTGATGACTAATCTAGAGCCAGACATCTTGGAATGTGAAGTCAAGTGGGCCTTAGAAAGCATCACTACGAACAAAGCTAGTGGAGGTGATGGAATTCCAGTTGAGCTGTTTCAAATCCTGAAAGATGATGCTGTGAAAGTGCTGCACTCAATATGCCAGCAAATCTGGAAAACTCAGCAGTGGCCACAGGACTGGAAAAGGTCAGTTTTCATTCCAATTCCAAAGAAAGGCAATGCCAAAGAATGCTCAAACTACCGCACAATTGCACTCATCTCACATGCTAGTAAAGTAATGCTCAAAATTCTCCAAGCCAGACTTCAGCAATATGTGAACCGTGAACTCCCTGATGTTCAAGCTGGTTTTAGAAAAGGCAGAGGAACCAGAGATCAAATTGCCAACATCCGCTGGATCATGGAAAAAGCAAGAGAGTTCCAGAAAAACATCTATTTCTGCTTTATTGACTATGCCAAAGCCTTTGACTGTGTGGATCACAGTAAACTGTGGAAAATTCTGAAAGAGATGGGAATACCAGACCACCTGACCTGCCTCTTGAGAAATCTGTATGCAGGTCAGGAAGCAACAGTTAGAACTGGACATGGAACAACAGACTGGTTCCAAATAGGAAAAGGAGTACGTCAAGGCTGTATATTGTCACCCTGCTTATTTAACTTATATGCAGAGTACATCATGAGAAATGCTGGACTGGAAGAAACACAAGCTGGAATCAAGATTGCTGGGAGAAATATCAATAATCTCAGATATGCAGATGACACCACCCTTATGGCAGAAAGTGAGGAGGAGCTAAAAAGCCTCTTGTTGAAAGTGAAAGAGGAGAGTGGAAAAGTTGGCTTAAAGCTCAACATTCAGAAAACGAAGATCATGGCATCTGGCCCCATCACTTCATGGGAAATAGATGGGGAAACAGTAGAAACAGTGTCAGACTTTGTTTTTTTGGGCTCCAAAATCACTGCAGATGGTGACTGCAGCCATGAAATTAAAAGGCGCTTACTCCTTGGAAGAAAAGTTATGACCAACCTAGATAGTATATTCAAAAGCAGAGACATTACTTTGCCAACAAAGGTCCGTCTAGTCAAGGCTATGGTTTTTCCTGTGGTCATGTATGGATGTGAGAGTTGGACTGTGAAAGAAGGCTGAGCACAGAAGAATTGATGCTTTTGAACTGTGGTGTTGGAGAAGACTCTTGAGAGTCCCTTGGACTGCAAGGAGATCCAACCAGTCCATTCTGAAGGAGATCAACCCTGGGATTTCTTTGGAAGGAATGATGCTAAAACTGAAGCTCCAGTACTTTGGGCACCTTATGTGAAGAGTTGACTCATTGGAAAAGACCCTGATGCTGGGAGGGATTGGGGGCAGGAGGAGAAGGGGACGACCGAGGATGAGATGGCTGGATGGCATCACGGACTCAATGGACGTGGGTCTGGGTGAACTCCGGGAGTTGGTGATGGACAGGGAGGCCTGGCGTGCTGCGACTCATGGGGTTGCAAAGAGTCGGACACGACTGAGCGACTGAATTGAACTGAACTGAACTGGCTTGGAGAATTTTGAGCATTACTTTACTAGCGTGTGAGATGAGTGCAATTGTGTGGTAGTTTGAGCATTCTTTGGCATTGCCTTTCTTTGAGACTGGAATGAAAACTGACCTTTTCCAGTCCTGTGGCCACTGCTGAGTTATTCAAATTTAATAAGGGGCAATTCCTTATTATAAAGTTATTCTAAATAGTAAAAATGAAAGAAATGATAGCATTTTTTAAATGACACATTTTATACTTTATGATGAGATAGTGAATATAGGCTGTGTTCATCAACCATTATTAAGTAAAAGGTTGACAAAAAATTTTATCATCGCTATATCAGTGTGACAACACCTGAACCCACTAATCAATCTTATAATCTAAAGTGGGGCCTCCTGATAAGGTGCAAGAGAAAGCACACGTGATCAGCTATGAATTATTCTTTGAAAACAAAAGAGCAACAGTCAAACTTAGTTTCAGCAAATAAATGATATTTAGGGAGGGGTGTATAAAACTGTAAAATAGAGACGTAAAAGACTTCTCAGCTAAATGTGAGGTGTGAGCCGTTTTGTAACCCAAGTAAAATATATTAACTATAACAGAAACTTTTTGAGACAATTGGGAAAATTTAAACACAGGTATTAGATGATGGTAGTTTGGATAGATATAACAATGCTACTGTTAAGTTAGGGGCTGTATTGTCTGTTAGTGACACAAAAATATTTACATATGAAGTGATATAATGTATGGAATTTGTTTTTAAATACTGCAACCAAGAATAAGTCATAAGGTATAAGGTATGGAGTATGGGGAAGTAGGTGAAAAAAGTTGTCAAAATATTAAATGAATATTTAAAGTTGGTGGTGGGTCATTTATATTCATTTCATCACATAGTTCTCACTACTTTTATATGTAGTTGAAAATTTTTACAATAAAAGACAAAAATGAATGAATAAAAACAAATTAAAAGCCTTTTGTTTGTCTGGAAAGACCAAAAAAAGAAAGTTTAAAGAAAAGATGTGGGCTAATTAAAATCATTGAAGGGTTTCAAAGTTCTAACTTCAGTGTACAATGTGTTGGCAACATAAATGTGAAAAACAACTTAGCTTTTTTCAGGATAGAAAACCTGGCTGTGTCTAAGTATGTAACTAGGATCCAGCCCTCAGTTTTCATATTCAAGAACTCTATTTCATCAGTTCACCAAGAATGGCCATCTTATTCCTGTTCAGGGACTAGGGACTCAAAAATGCCATCAAAACCTCCCTTTTCCCTGGACTGATGCTTCATGGAAAGCTAATTGGTAAAATTAAAGTACATATTACAGCAAAAAAAAAAAAACCCTTCATTAATAGATTATATGCTACTGTAAGTACTGATGAATTGTTCCTATCTCTCTAGAAGAGTCCTTTTGTGGGAAAACAGACCTTTACAGTCCACACATAGTCAGTCCACTAGTTCAACAATGAAGAAACCCTGATGCATTTTCTACCCTGTATAAGGATCACTTCCCTTCCATTTGCATCCTCATCTTTACAGCACTTTTCTTATTTAACAAGCTTTTTAATGCATTACAATTCCCAAATTTATAATTTATTTTTATTGCTTATAGTGTATATTTGTTTCCCTCTGTGGTATAACTTAGTTATATTCAAATATTAATGAATTTTTTTCTATTTTGGATATTTTCATGCAAAATTTATTAACATGGCACCACCATTCTGCCTGAAGATCCAATAAAAATGTGAGTAGGACCATATTAATGTCTGCCTATGCAGAAGCTTTTCAACTGGTATAAGCACTTAAAGATGGCCCTGCCAGTAAGTTAAGTATTTCATGAAGTTATTTGTATTAAAATTTCTCCTTCATCCTGGCTCATCCCTAAAAGCTCTAGAATAATAGGCTAGAAATCAGGTCTATGCTGCTGCTAAGTCTCTTCAGTCGTGTCCGACTCTGTGCGACCCCATAGACGGCAGCCTACCAGGCTCCCCCCATCCCTGGGATTCTCCAGGCAAGGACGCTGGAGTGGGTTTCTTGACTAAAAAAAGTCACACTTTCCATATGTGAAAAATATCCTAAATTAAAACAATCAACTCAAACACCAGGTAACCAGTTGGGTATTGTTGTATAAACACAGTATCAAATAAATTTAGTCTGTATGGTTTCTTACTAAAATTAGTAAGATGTTTTCTTCTCTGTCTCCTTCTTCTCTTTAGCCTGCAAAATTACCAGCCAGATGCCAATAGAGAACTCAGAGCAGATCATCAAAAACAAGAAAAGCATGACAAGTCTTCCCCGATGGAAACTTTAGCAAAATGAAACTAGGATTAAAAAAATGGTAGTACTTGTGATACTTACTATGTCACACAGTCTAAAGGGCAAGATTTAATTTAATGTTTCACTTTAATCTACAGCAAAATTTAAAACCTAAAGGAAGAAATAAACAACTTTTACTCAAAAGTTATTTCTAGTTCAAATGGATTAAGGACCTAAATGTAAGACTTGAAAGAAGAAAACATAGGCACAACACTCTTTGATCTAAACAAAAAGACAATGGGATGGGAGAAAATATTTGCAAGTGATACAACCAACAAGGGGTTAATATCCAAAACACACGAAGAACTCATACAACTCAATATCAAAAAAACAAACAACGCAGTCAAAAAATGGGCAGAAGACCTGAATAGATATTTTTCCTAGCAAAGACATACAGATGGCTAACAGCACATGAAAAGATGCTCAACATCCATAATCATCAGAGAAATGTAAATAAAAACCACAACAGATATCACCTCACACCTGTCAGAATGGCTATCATTAAAAAAAAGTCTAAATATAACAAATGTTTTCAAGGATGTGGAGAAAAGGGAACTCATATCCTGTTGGTGAGTATATAAATTGGTATATCCACTATCAAAAGCAGTATGGAGGTTCCTCAAAAAACTAAAAATAGAATTACCATATGGTACAGCAATTCCACTCCTGGGTACATATCCAGGAAAAACAAAAACACTAATTAGAAAAGATACATGAACTTCAATGTTCATAGCAGCACTACTTATAATAGGTAAGATAAGGAAGCAACTCAAGTGTTCAATAATAGATGAATGGATAAGAAAGGGGTGATATTTCATTACTCAACCGTAAAAAGGAAAGAAATTCTACCACTTGCAGCAATGTGGATGGGCCTACAGAATATTATTTTTAGTGAAATAAGTCAGAGAAAGACATCACTTAAGTGTACAATATCATCTATATGTGGAATCTAAAAAATAAAACAAACCAATGTATATAGCAAGATAGAAACAAAGTCACAAAGTAAACAAATTTGTGGATATCAAGGAGAAAGGGAAAACAGGAGGGACAAGATAGGGATATGAGATTAAGAGATACAAACTACTATGTATAAAATAGATAAGCAAAAACAATATACAGCACAGGAAATTATAGCCATTACCTTGTGATGACTTTTAATGGAACATAATTCATAAAAATACTGAATGCTGTAAACTTGGAACTAATACAATATCATAAATAAACCATACTTCAAATTTTTAAAAAGACCCAAAAAAAGCATTTTGAGTTCATTGTGGCACTTAGTAACTGTAAAACATTGGAAACAACCTAATCATCCTCAAGTAGGATAACAGTTAAATAAAACACGTTATATCCATAAAATGGAGTACTAAAAAAAAATGAGGAAAATCTCTACAAACTGATGTGGTAGAATTTCTAGGACATATTGTAAGCAAAAAAAAAAAAAAAAAAAATGAAAGTACCTATAAAATGACACCTTTTTATAAAAAGTAAGGAAATATGAAAATATACCTGTGTCTGCTTATTCATTCAAAAAGAAACACACAGATGATAAGCCAGAGACTATTGAGTTTGGTTACCACAAGGAAGAGGAGAAAATGGGAAAATAATTGAAGTAATTGGTAAGGTGGAAATGTTACTACTCTGACAGTACCTTTTGTACAGTTTCATCTTTTGGAATCACAGGACTGTTTCACATGTTCCCCTCCACCCAAAGAGAGAAATTAAATTAACAAATATGGAAAACGGAAGCTAAAAACTATATCCATTGTTTTATTCTTTTCTTGCCAAGAACAATGTTGAGTGCATATATTAAAGATACAGCTTGCTTGTTGGTTTTGGAAATGCTTTCTTTAGGGTTTATAGTCTATTCCTTTACTTCTACCACCATGAAAACACAGATAAATAATAGTTTGGCTTCCAAAATATTATTAGAATAAAAAGTAATACTTATATATAACACAATTTGATTTTTAATGTGCATAAAACTTCCACAGGTGACATTTGAAATCATGCTTAGTGAAAGTGAAGTCGCTCAGTCCTGTCCAACTCTTAGCGACCCCATGGACTACAGCCCACCAGGCTCCTCTCTCCATGGGATTTTCCAGGCAACAGTACTGGAGTGGGGTGCAATCATGCTTGAATGGGCCTAAATTTTCAGGTTCACAGTAAATACTGTGTGTTTGCCCCCTTATAGACATTGCACTCCTTCCATTCTGCTTTATTTAGTGTGGAGTCCATGACAACCCACATGACAGTCCCTTGGCTTCCTCAAAAGAAATGAGGAATTGTCAAAAGGTATCCTTAATATCACAGGTAACATTTAGGATAAACTCTTTATGTAAGATGATTCTAGTCTGTTTTTCTTCTACTAGATCACTACTCATTCTTTCTCTTGTCACTCTGTTGTCTGTTTGTAAAATAATTTTTATTTCAATTCATATTTTACAAGGATTTCATTAAGCTTAAATCTGAAAAAATTCAACTTTTATTTCCAGAATCTGTATGATGAATTTTCCCATATAAATCACATTTTTCTCCTAAATAGACAAATGGACATGCCTGAACTACAAACTTACGCATAGCACATGCTAGAACTTAACTCTGATATTAAGGATCATTTTGAGGCAGTCTGATTTTTAGTAGATGATTCTTTTCCTACTGCTACTGCTACTGCTAAGTCACTTTAGTCGTGTCCGACTCTGTGTGACCCCATAGATGGAAGCCCATCAGGCTCCCCCATCCCTGGGATTCTCCAGGCAAGAACACTGGAGTGTATTGCCATTTCCTTCTCCAATGCATGGAAATGAAAAGTGAACGGGAAGTCGCTCAGTCGTGTCCAACTCTTAGCGACCCCATGGACTGCAGCCGACCAGGCTCCTCGGTCCATGGGATTTTCCAGGCAAGAGTACTGGAGTGGGGTGCCATTGCCTTCTCCGGATTCTTTTCCTAGCAAAATATTATTACTGATACTTCTATAGTTAATACTGAAACAAAATCGCATCTACAAATTTAGCTCTCTGTGGCAAAATAAGAAGATGAACATCTATTACAATGTTTAAAATGGAATTCCAGATTTTGGAGTTTGCAAAAAACCACACTCTAAATCCATCTTTTCTCTAAAGTGTACAGTTTATTAACTTTATATCATAAATCAGGAGCAAAAGCAACTTATTGATTTCATTGTAAAAATCATGAAATAAGAATTTAATCAGACAAAACATGCAACTATTTTCTGCAGCATGAGAAAACTATTTTCTGAGTTTATTTTCCCTCTAAATATACAGTCAGTCATCTTTTTCAAAGGATGAAGTAATAAACATCACTCATTAGAGAGCAACATAGTCAAGTGGGCATGGGAGCCTGACCTGAGAGGGAACCGTTCACACATTACACAGCTCAGGGCCTTCCCGCTGGGACCATGTCTTTCTCAATGTTACTTCCATTAAAGAAGGGAAATGGCTAACTCTGCTCCAAGAGCCATAGATTTTTCCTGCTGCCATAATAGCAATGGGTAACATAGCTTCAGCTCTTAACTCACTGGAATTTAGGCTTTGTACTGGACATATTGTTCATGCATTCCTTGTCAGCATCTTATTTTCTATATGCATTTGTGCTTAAAAAATGCTCTGTGTGTATCTTCCTTTCTATAAATGAATAATTGTCTTTTATCTTTTCCCTTAATGATCCTGAAATTTAGTATGTTGATATTGATGGGACCATATTAAGCAAGAGTATAAATTTGAAATTTCTACCAGGAAGCAAAAATTACTAGCATGAAAACTAAATATTTATAATCTAAAATGTATTCACTTTATCCTTATAATCACTACTCAATAAGATTCATCCATCCATAATCCACAGCTAACGTACAACATGCAGCTTAGCATTTGTAAATTTACTACAAAAATAACTTCATTAAATGAATCATGTTTCCTTGTTGATTTACTGGAAGATTAAAACCAGTCAATGACTGTCATGAAATCATAACTGGAGAATTAGTAAGTCTTGTTTATTGCAGTTATTAATGGAAAATAAAGCTTTGGAAAATATTAACAGTAAGATATTCTGGTTGTACTGATATAATTAATGTGCTATATTAAAATGATTCCCTTAAAAACCACTAGAAGTGAAATAATTATACCACAAGCTTAAATATTGTGATTGCCTCTCTCATCGATTTGCATTTATTATATAGTTGTAGAAATTCCTAAACATTTTGGTACTTTAGAGAAACTTTCCAGTAACTCTATATTACATCCCATTAAAAAAATTTTCATCATTTTTTTTTCAACTTTGTACCTTGCTGCTGATCATCGAAGAATTGATGCTTTTGAACTGTGGTGTTGGAGAAGACTCTTGAGAGTCCCTTGGACTGCAAGGAGATCCAACCAGTCCATCCAAAAGAAAATTAGTCCTGAATATTCATTGGAAGGACTGATGCTGAACTGAAACTCCAATACTTTGTCCACCTGATGTGAAGAACTGACTCATTGAAAAGACCCTGATGCTGGGAAAGATTGAAGGCAGGAGGAGAAGGTGGCAACAGAGGATGAGATGGTTGGATGGCATCACCAACTCAGTGGACATGAATTTGAGTAAGCTCTGGGAGTTGGTGATGGACAGGGAAGCCTGGCGTGCTGCAGTCTATGGGGTCAGAAAGAGTTGGATATGACTGAGCAACTGAACTTAACTGAACTGAACCTTGCTGCCAATCAGTATATTTCCAAACGTTTTAATATGATTTTGTAACTGACAGTGGTGTCATCGCCAGCAGAGGTTGACGTTAAAATATCAACATGGTGGGATGCTGGGTTTTTTGTTGTTGTTTTTTTTTTTAATGTCTGACAGAGTGAGAGTTGTTGAATCTTAAGATAAGCAGGAACTCCAGAAACAACAGAGGA
>SJXQ01008001.1:15453-80453 GCA_006408695.1 Aepyceros melampus | reverse complement strand
ATATTTACTCAAATCACTAATGTCATTGAGAAAGACACAGATATCAATGACCATTTTTTTAATCTAAGTTTTGTTTATTTGCTTAGTTATAAAGGAAATTTGAACACTGTGTTTAGGAGAAAACCAATTGAGTTTTTGTATATACCACTAAATTCATTTTGTGTCTTTAATTCAATCTATTTCTGGACTGAAGAGAGGGATGAATCATTGTGTATATTTCCAAGGAAACATTTGCTTAAACTTATCGATGCTGAACTCAAAGATTTACTCTGACATTCAACTCACAGATCTTATTAATGGAATTTAAACAGGTAAGAAACCCCCAAATAGCTCCACTGATTATTTTAACATCTAGTTAATGGTTTAGAATAACTGATGTGTAGCTGAAGTTTATGTAATTTATAATTAAAACAAAACTCCACCTCAAAATGTCCTGAGGTTGTTCATTTATATGTTAAAACTGAAACAAATATAAAAAACTTCAATAAGTATATTTTCTTCCAAGAAATGACACACTGTGACTTTTCTGTTATTGTTGGGTTTGATGTTTTTGCCTCTAAGGAGGTCAGCAATATGGAAACATAAAGGCCAATTTAATTTGTGCATCTGCGGCTGCCAAGTATTTTAATTCAGACAGCTGTGACTGAAGAGTTAATATTTTACTTGTCAAAATCCAAAAGAAGGCCAGTGAATCACTCTAATTCTCATTAAGAGGCTTTCCCCAGTAGCACCCTAATTCAAAATAATGAAAGTAGAGACTGAGTGCGATTCTAATACCAGTTGAGACCTATCTTTTAATATTTCTCCAGTGATGGATTAGGGATCGGGGAAATTCATCTCAGATCATAGAGCCTAATTTAATAAGGGATCATTCCAAGAGTATTGCATTTTATAATAATGTCATTTAATGTGTCGTCTTCCATTTTTACTGTCCCATATGTATGCTTACACGATGGTGCCATAGGGATAAACTTTTAAAGAACCAGGATCATTTTTAGTTTTCATTTGCCTTAAGTAGGGGGCCCATCAATGAAAGCATCCATTAGTACTTTTATCATCACAATATAAGGGAGTGAGGGAAATGTCTGATTTAGAGGAAAACTTAATAGAACTGTGAGTAAATTAACTTTTTACTGAATCAAGTATCGAAGAGAGTGAAAATGTTTAAGAGAAGGTTTTAAACAAATCAAATTTCATCTACTATGTTAAAATAATACAAAAGCCTGGAGTCCTAATAAATAGTTTAAAATGAACAAAAACAGTATTCTAAAAGTCTAATCTTGCTTTCTCTTATTGCCCCTCATTTTCAACTGATTTATAAAGCGAGTGAAGCTTTAATAACTGCTTAGTAAAGGCTAATTATTTATGCTGCCTAACTTAGGAAAATAATATGAAGGGCTATTTTTCCACAAATTGCATTCATTTACTCAATGAGGAAAACAAATTGTCAGGAACAACATTATATGAAGTACTTAACTTTATTATTTTATATTAACATTTAACTGTATTTAATCAACTTTGCTATTTTTATCTTGGCATTGCAGTGAATGTGAAATACTTGGTGATTACTGGTGCACTGGTTAAGCAAGTTCAGGTCAGAGCATCATAACCATATAAATGTCAATACATTATTATTGGCTATAACTCCTACAGCAGCAGCAGGCATGCTGCTTAACCACAATTGCATTCTATAAAGCCTTTAGGACAGCTGGTGTTATAATAAAAAAGTTTCCTTTAAAATATATCTTGTGATTTGGTCCTTACCTTTAGATGGTGTCTTTAATAGGTTTCTTTTCCACTCTGATGGCATTAGTTTAAAACATAAATTCTAAGGATCTAAATTTTGTCCTAGAAACCTTACTTTTTTGTAAATAATTTGGCTACTCTTATTTTTCAAAAACAAAATATTAGAATTTAAAAAATTTTTTTAATGTTTTTGTTCTTGTCTGTCTTTTCCTCTTTCTTGCAAGTCAATTTTCCTTAAAGTATTGCAGATGATTTAACACTTTCCCTGTATTTTAAAATAAATCTTGTTTTCTTATAGCCTTTGGTTTTTTATTCTTGTCTTGCCTAAAATATGCCTTCTTGCTATTTTTTCTCACTTATCCTTAGGACTTCAGTTCCTATTTTTTCTATTATATTTTCTGCTGCTGCTGCTGCTGCTGCTAAGTCGCTTCAGTCATGTCCGACTCTGTGCGACCCCATAGACAGCAGCCCACCAGGCTCCTCCGTCCCTGGGATTCTCCAGGCAAGAACACAGGAGTGGGTTGCCATTTCCTTCTCCAATACAGGAAAGTGAAAAGTGAGAGTGAAGTCGCTCAGCCGTGTCCGACTCTCAGCGACCCCATGGACTAGAGCCTACCAGGCTCCCCTGTCCATGGGATTTTCCAGGCAAGAGTACTGGAGTGGGGTGCCATTACTTTCTCCAATTATATTGTCTGCTGTACCCTAAAATAATTCCCTGGGACCTGATTTTTTCTTTTTTTTTTTGCTATTTCTTTTGTTCCTTTATCATATTTTCCCTTTAACTTTCCTTAGTTCTACTCACTCAGTTTATATGCTGTTGTCCATTTCATGTATCATTTCAACTTTTACTCTTTCTTAAGGCAAAAAGAATTCCCCCGCTGATAAGAATAATGTAACATGTATACACATTTGGCACCTGAAATCTTTAAGGAAGCAATTTGCAAAACAAACAAAAAAATATGATGTTCAAAATCATGTCTATAAGTTAGAAAAATACCAATGAGTGTTGTCATCTACAGAAACTTAGAAATGATTATTTCAGTCATTCATGGAGTGGTGGGGATGGGAGTAAAAACAAAGAAATAAAACCAAAAACAAATGTTTAAAATTAAGTGCATATTATTTTTAATCATTTGGAGGAAATGATCACAACCAACTTGGACATACTTTTAGTAGCTCCCCTTGCTTTTCTAAAATTCAATTCATCCCATCTTATTTCAAAACTCAGATGTGACATAAAATTTATATTTAAACCGCTTCTATTTTACTTACTTTAATGTGAAATTATGGTCATATAGAATTTCACATAACCCACTGGTTATTATGTGAAAATATTAATATTATAATATTCTCAATTCTACTATGAACAGATTAACATACTACATTCACATGAAAACTAGAAAATATATGACCACAAAATCATTTTCTTACACACAATAATTAGAACTTAGAGGGTGAATTTTTTTCTTTACATTCGGAATATATTTGCTAAATAATAAAGAAAGTTCTAGTAATTAAAAAGATACTTTGAATCTAAGCCTGCTTCCATGGTGAGGAGGGAGACCAAGATTTTCAGATGAAATTGAACAGACTGATATTTATATACAAACTTTCATAACAAAATGCACAGGGATGAATCAAAGTAATATAAGAATTCAGTAACTTGTCGCAATAGGAAATATGTACCATCTCAAGGTGTAAACTACGAGTATCTGTAGTAAAGACACCCAGCAAAGAATCAGACTGAATTAAAGAGATTGTGCTTTGCAAGCTGACCTAAAGAACTATTTACATTCTATTCTACACTTCTTGAAAATCTACAACACACAATCATAACCATTTTTAACAGTTGTCTTATTAACTCAATTAAATTGACACTCAAAAAAAATTTAGTCCCTTTTTCACTTAATTTACCAGTCTTTCATTTTGAGTCAATAAATCATAACATAAATGCCAATTATTTTCAGCACTGTTGATGCCAAGATCTGAAAAATTTTTGCTATGAGAAAGAAAGGTTGAGTGGCCATGACATTGAAATTTAAAAGGAAATATCTAGTGTTCAGAATAGTTTATGGTTACTCTGGCCAGAGATTAAAATCACCAAGCAGAAAATACTTTCATAGAAGTTAGTTGGATGCATTTAATACAGAATTACCTCCAGAAAACTGAGTGGGTTTTTTAATGTGATGCTGCAAGTACCATTAGACCACTGATAAACACATAATTTGCTTGATTATGCCCTCAACTTTCCCACATACTCTGTTCCTCCATTGAAATACTTTTTGATGTTAAATCTATTTGGAAATTGTTGAATTTCAGAAGGATATGATGTAAACTACTGATTTATGGTGTTTTAGTTTGGCTCAGCTAAAGAAAAGGGTCCCACCCTTTTACCATTTCAGGGTTTTCCTTGGGATTTGTATAGCATTTTCATATTTGTTAACTCCTTTGAGCCTCACAACATCCCAGTGAGGTAATTGCTATTATCCTCATTTATTCCTGAAGTCTTATACTTTACCAAAGATCACACATTTAATAAGTGGCAGAGTTGAGACTTTTAATACTAAGGTAGGTGTACTATTCTACTTAACATAATACAACATGAAAATAAAAACTGGAGATATATGGTTTGTTTCAGAAAATAAATTGTTTGTCTATCACAGTGTCACCTTTAAAAATGGATCCCCATTGAGCTCATTGGCAGACACTACATAGTGTATTAGGTTTCTTAAAGTCTTCTGTTCATATTCAACCTAAATCATCCCATTCCATTTCACTGCTCCTCACCATGGTGTTGTGACTTCGAAATATTTTCTGTTCAGAAGACATACATAATTTCTTCTCATTTCTTATTGGTTAGGTTATATATATTTAGTTCTTTACATCAAATTTTCAGGTCCTTATAGTGGACTTTGTTTTTCTCTAAATCTCCCAATCCCCCAAGCCAGTTTTAACTTCCAAACAATCCAGGAAAAACAGTCATTGACACTTCTACTCAAGAGTTTCAGAGGGGACCACACTGACATGCAAGCCTATTATTTTAAGTCTTTTATAGGTACAGTTCCAAATATGTCAAAGGATTTCTTAATTTGGTTCAGTACAGAACATCTGTGGTACTTTGGTTTGGTGATCAGTTTTTATTAGTTTCAACAATATTGTTTTCTAGGCTATTTATCAATTATATGTGGGAGAAAGTTCAGTTTTATTTTGTTGGGTAAATTTTCCTCATAAATCAGATTCTTCTTAGACTATATGGAGAGGTCTCTCAGAATTATATGCAAAATGACTGCAACTTATTTCACTGTATTTCATTTTAAATCTCATTTTCCTATTATTTTAAAGAATTTCCAAGTTTATTATCATTCATACATCTTAAGGGTTGTTTTAGTTCACATGACCTTGAAAGGAAAATATTCTCTATTCTCTCCTAATACTCACTGAGTGGCAGCTTTCTTCTTTCTTCCATAACCTCTTTCATTTTAGATCCAGAATTCACTTTTTCAGAAGGTGAAGTAGACAATAGTCTATTTTTAGAAGCGCCAGGACAGTGCCCCTCACTTTAAAAAATATCATTGATGTTCAAAGTAAACAGAGAAGAAAACCTGTAATGTTTCAATTAGAGATAAAGTAAATAACAAATGTAAATATTCCAAGCAGAGGTAATCCAGGAAATTACAGTCCCACCAAAATGTTTCATGGTAGAATGGAGAAGGAAAGATAGAGACTGTCAGGCACCTAAAATGGAGAGAAACTTTTAAAAGCAAAAAGAAGAGACAAGAGTTGCAGAACTATGTCAGGACTGGCTGTCTCTGGTTAGAGTGAGCACTGATTATTGCTGCCTTCCATAAAAACGTTCTCAGTTAGTCATGAATGGAAGCAAACTCTAATCTACATGTTGCAACAACCTGACTTGTATATCTACAGTGAAATTTTGTAGTCAAGTTGTTAATAATAACTTGTAAGAACCAAATCATAATGATATCAAAGTGTGCTCCATTCTGATTTCTCTTGTTTTCTATTGAAATGTTTTTGTTTCCATCTTGGGCTTTCTTTTGGTCGCCTAATGCCAGACAGGATAACCAGCGATTCCTTAGTAATTATGATTAGCATATTATGAAGAATAAATATCATGCTCCTGAAGTAAATAAGCAATCAAGAAGATAAAAATGGGAGCAGAGAGGTTGTTGTCAGTTCATCAAACCCTCAGCTGATTATAAGTTCTTCTGTAATCAGCATAGCCAATTAAAGAGCAAATATGGTCATAAGCTTCCTTGTTGGTGCTGTGTGCCTGAATGTCATAAGGAATCCTGGAGTTAAATTCATCCTTCTCTATCTGAGTACCTAAATATAATAGGAGAAGTTAGCAGTGCCTCTACTTTTAATTTCTTTCCTATTGAGAATGCCATCATTGTTTATGGGTCCTTGCATTTATGCGAAACCCTCAAATTTTCAATGTGAAAGTTAAATTCTTAAATTACAGCCCCAACTTAAAAATGCTATAATTATAGTTGAGATCATATTTTATCTTCCATCACTCAAAACCTTTACAAAGCTTTGTATCATTTTAATTTTAATTGTACCCAAGTTACACGATTAAAATGTTAAATTAAGAATTAAAACAGAATATTTTGTTTTCATTATTCTTCCAGACAGTTGTCTTTTTTGATAATTTGATTGTAGGAAACATCAGTGGTGTAAAAATTATTCCAGGAGAGGCCACTTGAAAAAATGTCAGTTGAGACTGAAAAAGTATCTGCCCTCAAGAATAACTCAAGGCATTATTTTAACCTGATCTTTATAAAGACCATAAAGAGATTATCTGAGAAATAACCTCATGCTAGGCAATGAATCACATTCAAGTTTCTAAACAGTTAATCTCTTAGCAATTAATGCCATAATTATAAATAATAAAATTATGTCTAGCTACACAATAAGTGGGAAATGACTGAATAAACCACAACGTGGTTCTGGTATTAGGTCCACTCTACCAGGACATCAGTGGACCCAGTGAAGGAAAGGTTATAGAAAATGGTTCTACCCTGGTCCTGTCAGGTTTTTGTTTATCCGTTGCTTTCTCTGTCTAATCTGTGTAAGTTTACACCAAATCATATCTCTTAAATCAAAGCAAAAGCAATAATTTTAGAGAATTTTCAGTTTCCCTAAGTTTAGACTGCATTCACTCATTCAGCAATCATTTGCTGAGAAGTCCTTGTGCACTGGGCAATAACTGAGCCAGGCATGGTGCCGGCTCTCAGGGGGCATACAGCATAGATATCTCAGAGAGACATTAGCCAAGTAAGTACAAGTATGATAAACGTTACACAAGAGAAGGGCAGGGCAAGATCTGTGACGTAATGGAAATCATTTCTAAGAAAAATATATGTTAATATGGGACCTGAATTATGTAATATGAGGGTGGAGAGAAAGAGCATTTCTTTCAGGGAAGTGCTTGTGCAAAGGTCTTGAGACAGGAAATGAAAGAAAATCTGCAAGGCTGAAGTACTGGGCACAGGGAGCAAATCTTGAGGCTGGAAAGATGGGCAGAACTCTACAGGCAATGTGAGGGATCTTGAGTTGACTCACAGGCATGTGTAGAGGGAAGTCATTTAGAAGTTTTAAGATATATACTGTGAAAACACAACCCTGAGGGCAGAATGAAAAATATGGGGAGGGGTACTGAGCTGAACCAGCAAATCTGGAAAACTCAGCAGTGGCCACGGGGCTGGAAAAGCTCGGTTTTCATTCCAGTCCCAAAGAAAGGCAACGCCAAAGAATGCTCAAACTACCGCACAATTGCACTCATCTCACACAGTAGCAAAGTAATGCTGAAAATTCTCCAAGCCAGGCTTCAACAGTACACGAACCATGAACCTTCCAGATGTTGAAGCTGGATTTAGAAAAGGCAGAGCAGCCAGAGATCAAATTGCCAACATCCGCTGGATCATCGAAAAAGCAAGAGAATTCCAGAAAAATATATATTTCTGGTTCATTGACTATGCCAAAGCCTTAGACTGTGTGGATCACAACAAACTGCAGAAAATGCTTCAAGAGATGGGAATACCAAACCACCTGACCTGCTTCTTGAGAAATCTGTATGCAGGTGAAGAAGCAACAGTTAGAACTGAACATGAAACAACAGACTGGTTCCAAATAGGAAAAGGAGTATGTCAAGGCTGTATATAGTCACCCTGCTTATTTAACTTCTATGCAGAGTACATCATGAGAAACACTGGGCTAGATGAAGCACAAGCTGGAAACAAGATTGCCGGGAAAAATATCAATAACCTCAGATATGCAGATGACACCACCCTTATGGCAGAAAGTGAAGAGGAACTAAAAAGCCTCTTGATGAAAGTGAAAGAGGAGAGTGAAAACGTTGGCTTAAAGCTCAGTATTCAGAAAACTAAGATCATGGCATCCGGTCCCATCATTTCATGGCAAATAGATGGGGACACAGTGGAAACAGTGTCAGACTTTATTTTTTGGGGCTCCAAAATCACTGCAAATGGTGATTGCAGCCATGAAATTAAAAGACACTTACTCCCTGGAAGAAAAGCTATGACCAACCTAGACAGCATATTCAAAAGCAGAGATATTACTTTGCCGACTAAGGTCCGTCTAGTCAAGGCTATGGTTTTTCCTATGGTCATGTATGGATGTGAGAGTTGGACTGTGAAGAAGGCTGAGTGCAGAAGAATTGATGCTGTTGAACTGTGGTGTTGGAGTAGACTCTTGAGAGTCCCTTGGACTGCAAGGAGATCCAACCAGTCCATTCTGAGGGAGATCAGCCCTGGGATTTCTTTGGAAGGAATGATGCTAAAACTGAAGCTCCAGTACTTTGGCCACCTTGTGCGAAGAGTTGACACTTTGGAAAAGACCTTGATGCTGAGAAAGATTGAAGGTGGGAAAAGGGGACGACAGAGGATGAGATGGTTGGATGGCATCACTGACTCAATGGACGTGAGTTTGAGTAAACTCCAGGAGTTGGTGATGGACAGGGAGGCTTGTTGTGTTGCAGTCCATGGGATCACAAAGAGTTGGACACGACTGAGCAGCTGAACTGAACTGACTGAGAGAGCTGAGGTGGGGACACAGTTGACGGGAGAGACAAGTTAGGAAGCTTTAGACAATGGTCTTGGCCAATGTTGCTAATGTTCTGACATAGAGTGATGCAATAGTATTAAAGAAAACTGGAGGCTTGTTCAAGGCACATTTGGGGCAAGAGATAAGACTTAGTGACTGAATAGATGTAAGTGGTAAAAGACTCCAACAGACACTTGAGAGATGGGAGTACCAGATGATCAAGGGGTAAAGACCTGAAATTCCTGCCAGAATTACAGAGCGAAGACAATCCAGAGTTTGTACCTACCAAGGTACAGGTACACACACACACGTGTGTGCACACTCTCATACCTTTCCTTTCTTTTAGCAGATTTGCTTGTTACTCTTTCCACCACCAGTATCTCTTGTTCTTGATCTGTCAATATTATATCAATGAGAAGGAGATAGATAATAAACCAATAAACATATATATGTCAAGTGATAAGTGCTAGAAAGGAAAGGCAGATGGTGAGAGATGACTAAAGGATTAATGGCCTGAACAACTGACAGAGTCACCATTAACCAAAATAGAGAAGACCATGGGAGAACCAAGTTTTGGGGAAAAGTCAGGAGTTTGGTTTTGAGTGTCAACAGGGGTTTGTTTACATATAGCATGTTTTATCTGTAGTATAGGATTCTATGTCACTGTTAACAAGAATGAGACACGGGACTTCCCTGCAGGTCCAGTGGCTAAGACTCAGTCCTCCCAATGCATGGAGCCTGGGTCTGATTCCTGGTCAGGGAACTAGATCCCACATGCCACAACTAAGAGTTCACATGCTGTAACTATGATTTGGTGCAGCTAAATAAATAAAATATTAAAATTAAATAAAAAGAATGAGATAGATCTGAATGAAGCATGTCACACAGCTCTATCATTTGTTATTAAGTGAGAAAAGTCAGTTTTGGAAAAATCTGTGTCCTTAATCCCATTTTAAAATATATATACCTATGCATATTTCATACAAAATTTTTTAGGCATTAAAATACACAGAATAATTTCCAGAAAAATATTCCCCAAAGTGTTAACAGTGTTACTTATGAGAAATAGAAGGGATAAGGAGGAAAAAAAGGTGAAGTGTGTGACATTTTATAATCTGAACTTATGTATTTTAATTTTTTACAATGAGAAATGCATTCACATAATTTTTTAAATTTCATAAAAAGTTTGAATTCACTGAAAGATGGAATCATAGAGGAACTGCTAAGGTTACAGCATCATACAATAAGGCAATGACCTCTTATGGGCTCCAGAGAACACCATCCCTCTTACTGAGCCAGAAAAAAGATTGTACATCAAATTGTGAATTTTAGTAAGAAAAAAATTGTTTCAAGGAACCTCAAGAAATCTGAAACAGATATGAGTGTCAGAAACTCAGCTTTCAGAAATGGAAAAGATATCCCTGAGGCAAAACCACAGGAAACATAGGCAGGGTCAGAAAAAGACGTGGAACTTTTAGATCACGTCAAGGATGCTCTTTAGGGCACAACAGGCAACCAACTTTCGAAGTCTGTACCCAGAGGTCAACTCCCCAAAGAAGGGCATGCCTTTCAGCAGCTTGTTTTCACACTTATCATAAGCTATTTGTAATTCTGAATCTGTACATCAATTGGTTATAAACCTGAGATTGCTTGTATCTTATCTTAGGAGGAGAGGAGAGGAAAAATAAGATGTGTTAAGTGGTTCTTATATGCCAGCCACTAGACTAAAATATTGCATAGTCAACTCGGTTAAGCAACTAACAGACTCGAGAAGTGTGTTTGTAAAGCTTTTATATGAAAATATATTTTAAGTGCAGTACAAAGAGCTCTAGAGCAACAATCAGGTTCATTCTTCTTTGTTTCCACAGTCCCTAGTACAAGACTAGGCACCTAGTAACTACTAGGTGTTCAATAATTCTTTACAGGTTGATTGAACAGGCAACAAGAGATCATTTATGTGAACCTGTAGATCAATCTTGTAAATCCTGTAAAATAAGAATAAACTAATTGAGCCCGAACTGTGTACTGTGAACAGTCCTAGGTATTTTACATATATCACTTTCCTCAATTCTCCCAAAACCCATTCAGGTATGTAAAAGATGAGCAAACTAAACCCAGCAATAGTGACCTGTCCATGAACTATGGACAGAGGTTCATGACATTGTACAGGAGACAGGGATCAAGACCATCCTCATGGAAAAGAAATTCAAAAGAGCAAAATGGCTGTCTGAGGAGGCCTTAAAAATAGCTGTGAAAAGAAGAGAAGTGAAAAGCAAAGGAGAAAAGGAAAGATATAAGCGTCTGAATGCAGAGTTCCAAAGAATAGCAAGAAGAGATAAGAAAGCCTTCCTCAGTGATCAATGCAAAGAAATAGAGGAAACAACAGAATGGGAAAGACTAGAGATCTCGTCAAGAAAATTAAAGATACCAAGGGAACATTTCATGCAAAGATGGGCTCAATAAAGGACAGAAATGGTATGGACCTAACAGAAGCACAAGATATCAAGAAGAGGTGGCAAGAATACATGGAAGAACCGTACAAAAAAGATCTTCATAACCCAGATAATCATGATGGTGTGAACTGGCAGAGGAGTAGACAAATTGACCAATAAGACAGAACAGAGGCCCCAAAAGTTAATCTCAGTATATATAAAAATTTAATATACAGTAAAAGCAATACTTATGGGACTTTCCTGGTGGTCCAGAGGTTAAGGCTCACACCTTCACTGCAGGGGACATGTTTGATCCCTGACCAGGGAGCTAAGATCCTGCATGCCCCATAGCACAGCAAAAAAAAAATTTTTTTAATAAATTAAAAATAAATAAAAGGCAAAAAGTGATATTTATAATCATGAAAATGGTGTTGACACAATGGACTAAACATTTGAAAAAACAAAATTAGACTTTTAACTTAAACTACATACAAAAATAATGCAGATGAATTAAAATCTTAAATATAAAGTTTTAAAATGTGTTTTAACACACACTTGTAAGAACATGTAGGTGACTCTAGGAATAGGTAGTGGTAGGGGACCTTTTCAACTAAGGCAGGAAACCTAGAAGCTATATAATAAAAGGTAGGCTTTGTAAGTACATATTTTTAAACTAAAGACATATATAGTAAAATATGCCATGAACAATAATAGAGTTGAAAAACTATTTGCAAGGCAAATGACAGTTAAAGAGTTAATATTGATATAACTGACCACTAAAACTTCATAGCTTCTATATACACACAAAAAGAATATGTACAAAATGTGTACAAAAGTGAAAATATCATGCAAATTACTAAAGAAAATGCCACATATATGACACAATGGCATTACACATTTAATACATAATGGTGAATATCTGTATTTAAAAATTGGCAAATGACACATAACAATTCACAGCAGAAGTATAATAAATAGCCAACAAGAATTTGGGAAATACTTATCCTCACTAGAAAGTAAAGATGAAGTCGCTCAGTCGTGTCCGACTCTTTGCGACCCCGTGGACTGTAACCTACTAGGCTTCTCCGTCCATGGGATTCTCCAGGCAAGAATACTGGAGTGGATTGCCATTTCCTTCTCCAGAGGATCTTCCCGACCCAGGGATCAAACCTGGGTCTCCTGCATTGGAGGCAGACGCTTTAACCTCTGAGCCACCAGGAAGTAAAGAAATATAAAATAAAGCAGAAATAAGATGCTTTTTTGAATAAATGCATATATCAAATTATAATTTTCAAAGTTGATAAGATTCACGGGGAAATAGACTCTCTCATTGGAGAAGGGAATGGCAACCCACTCCAGTATTCTTGCCGGGAGAATTCCATGGACAGAGGAGCCTTGTGGGCTACAATCTGTGGGGTCACAAAGAGTTGGATATGACTGAGTGGCTAACACACACATACACACACAGACTTTCTCAGACCTAGCTAATTGGAGTATAATCAAGTACAGCCTTTGATCCAACACTACCACTTCTGGAATTTGCGTAAGAAACGAATCAAAGATGTACACAATTATTAGTCATAAAAACAATTACTATAGCACTGTTTATAATAGAAAAATTGGTAATAAGTATTTATCAATAAATGTTTTAAGTAAACAAGGTTTATCTGTATAAGAAAATATAATGCAGTCAGCAAAAATTATAGTATTAGCTTATTGGAGAAGGAAATGGCAACCCACTCCACTGTTCTTGCCTGGAGAATCCCAGGGACAGGAGAGCCTGGTGGGCTGCCGTCTGTGGGGTCGCACAGAGTCAGACACGACTGAAGTGACTTAGCAGCAGCAGCAGCAGCTTATATTTATTGATATAGAACTATGTCCACGTGATGTTACTGAGTAAAAAAAGTATATTTTCCATCATCAGTATATGCACATATAGTATTCTATGAGTAACTGTGCATCAACTAGTATCTAGAAGAATGTCTTTATTATTAACTACCTGCTGCTGCTGCTAAGTCACTTCAGTCGTGTCCGACTCTGTGCGACCCCACAGACGGCAGCCCACCAGGCTCTCCTGTCCCTGGGATTCTCCAGGCAAGAACAGTGGAGTGGGTTGCCATTTCCTTCTCCAATGCATGAAAGTGAAAAGTGAAAGTGAAGTTGCTCAGTGGTGTCCAACTCTTAGCGACCCCATGGAGTGCAGCCTACCAGGCTCCTCCAGCCGCAGGATTTTCCAGGCAAGAGTACTGGAGTGAGTTGCCATTGCCTTCTCCATATTATCTACCTACTTCTTAGCATATCTCATTATTTTAACCAGTGATTATCTCTGGATAGAAAGATCTCAAGTGATTTTTTTTTTTACTTCTTCCTATTTTCTGTACAGTTAGAATTTTTTGCAAGCAAGTTGTTTTATTTTTAAAAACTATTAAAGCTATCTTTGTTGTAAAACTACATATATGAACCACATGGTTCCAATATGGTAAAAGTGTTTGTATACAGGTATAGAAAAAAGAGACAAGAGGTATATATAGGAAAATGTTATTAGTGGTTTTTCTAGATAATAAGATTACAAGTGGGTTTTTCTACAAAGAACATGTATGCTTTTATAATAAGGAGAAAGATAATCACAATAGTTGTATAAAGAAACTCTTGGACATACTCTGCTTCTATATGTCCTAAAAGCAAATCTTCATTTCTTAGGAACAGAAGATACTACACAGCATAATTGCTGAGATCCCTTCCAGTCCTGACATTTTAGTATTCTGAATATAGCCACACTGTACACTGTTGAAGTCCTATTTGAAAATTAAAAATAATTCTTGACAAGTATCCAAAGGAGAACATTGTACTAGTCACCTACTATTTTATTCAAAATTATGTCACCAGAATGAAATTCTCTTAAAATAGCTATGAATGAAATATATGAAAGGAAAGGTGTAGGGAGAATGGAGGAAAGGGGAAAGAGAGAGAGAAAAAGAGAGAAGAGTCTTGTCTGGGTTCCCTGAGACACATAAATAATAGCCTCTCCTTTCAGCAGTTTTAGAAATGGTCACCAAAATCCAAACAGCTGATACACAGAACTCTTCATGAAAGGATGCTATGCAACACTTCTGGAAAATGAGAGTGCTTCATATATGTGATGCACCAGCTCTGTTACTTATTTTCTACTGCACTCCTGTGACATATGAGAATATCCCAGATTCAGGTTTCAAGACAAGAGTAAGAGCAAGGTGATTTGCTCAGGACCACAGGGCAGCCATCTGAGCTCAAGTCACTGACTCGTAAGTGGCTGGAATTGCTCCTCCCTCTGGGTACAGCTACAGCTCTGTGGCATTTTCTGTTTTTGCAGATTAATAATGAAGGCCCACTCCACCCTTGGTTGTGGAGGTCTCACCCTTGCTAATTCACCTGAACATGATACAGCAAGGAGCAAGTCAATAACTGAAATTTATTTATTTATTTGAATTTCAGGCACCTACACAGACATAAGTGCATGTATATCTCTTTTCTGTATCATTGTGTATATTTTGCATTCTGATCACTCAATGAAAGAAGTGTAATTCAATTATAAATGGAAATAAGTACATATTATAAAATAAATAAGTCACAGGGTATAATGTTAGCACAGGGAATACAGTTAATAATATTATAATAACTCTGAAAGGTACATAATCCATAAAAATATCAAATCACTATGTTGTACACCTGAAATAAACATACACTGTGAATCAACTATACTTATAAAAACAAAAAACAGATTGACAACTGAAGAGATACTTAAAAATGTACAACTAATCAAGTGATTGATTATGAAAAATAGACTTCAAAGAAATTACCTTTAGAACCATTCCTAAGCTTTCTAAGGGGGTTCCCTGGTGACTGAGTGGTAAAGAATCTGCCTGCCAATTCAGGGGACATGGGTTCCACCTCTGGTCTGGGAAGATCCCCTGGAGAAGGGAAATGGGAACCCACTCCAGTATTCTTGCTTGGGAAATCCCATGGACAGAGGAGCCTGGTGGGCTACAGTCCACATGGGTGGCAAAGAGTCAGACGTGACTTAGCAACTGAACAACAACAAAAACAACAACAAAGTTTTCTAGAACTCAACAGACTACAGTCATCTTAAGTGCATTTAAATGAAAGATAATATCAGTAAATATCCGAGGAAAACTAATTTCAATATTTTCACTTTTAAAACTTGCTTTACAGTATAAGACTATGAGAAAGACATTCAATTCTTTTAGAGATTTAAAACAATCTAATCAATATTTTGCTTCATCACCATATCAGTAGAACATGAAAATACCACAGGCATACAAAATAGGTAATTGAGTACTAATTTACACAGCTTAACTCTAGAGACTTGATTAAAATGAAAGAATAAAAAAACACTTTCAGTTTATAAATTTATTCCACATTAGTGCCACATACCACAGAGAAAAACTTGAAATCAACAAGAAGTAACAAACATTATTTACTAAATATTTGAACATGCATGGCACCACAGCCTGTCCTTTATGAACAAGATCTCTGCAGATTCACTTAACAAATGTTTCCTATCATTTTCTAAATATTTTATGTATCACCCTCTGCCCTTTGTCTCTTCCAGTCTCATACCAGTATCTTGTACCCCTTGTACCTCCCCCTGCTACAGGGGCTCCTAAATTCCAAATTAAGAAATAAGAAATTTTGCTCCAGTTATACTTTAACTTAAAGATTAATTATTATTAAGTTAAAGGGGCTGCATAAGAAGAAGGAGAATCTTCCTTTATTTTTCTTGTCCCTAGTCTCTGAGGATACTGCAGAAAACAGAGTTTTTTGTATTTACAACAACCACTCAGACATAAAAACAGAAAATAAAATTCTGCAGAGAAGAAAAGAGATTTTTCTTTCCCTTTATTTCAACTAGTTCAATTCAGATACTTAGGACAAGAAAGAATAATTATTCTCAAAGTTATCAGTTTAAAACCAAATAACTAGATGTTTTACAAGATGTAAAACAAATTGACGATGTGAAGATCAGTATGGCAATTAGTAAGCAATAATAACATATGTGAGTCTGTTTTTCAAAGGTATAAGGAAGTCTGAAGCATATTCGTTTCTCATTTTTTATATACTATTTGAAAGTGCATTTCTTAGATTTGATCAACCCCTTGAGTCTTCTAACACAGGTATCATCTAAACTTTTGCAGCAAACATACATCTTACAAAGTAGTAAGTAAAATTTCAGTCACTTACAAGCTGCTTTCTTCATCTATGTGACTAGGGCTGACATCTTGACAAAAACCTATACTTTGAAAAGCATGTAGGCAAAAAGTTCCAAATTGTTCTGTCAAAACACAAAAATACCATCCTTCTTTTGTACCACAATCCTATCCTCCCTCCCTGCTCCATGAATGAATAGTTAAAGCAATAAGAAATGAAAAGGAGAACGAGTTACTCACATTTTATGAGTATTGATATAAATAGGAATAAACATCAAAAAATGATATATTTAGTCTGAATCTTAAAAAAATATTGTGTTTGAGAATAATCCAACAGTGGATGAATTTGCCTGGTGAAGTAATTAGAGCAGAGTCCTTGCTTATCCAGGGCCTAGAAAGAATCTTCTGATGTTTAAAAATATTCATAAACTTAGATATTATTTTATCTTAATATTGCTCAGTTTTATATTATAAAGATACAATATTTTGTGACACAAATTCTCACTTGTTTTCTATTTTTAAAAACCAAAAAGCTCTTATCTCATATTGAACCTTTTCATTTGCACACATCTGTTTACAATGTGTGTATAATACATCTTTTAATGTGCTTTAGCTCTTAATTAATGAGGGAAAATCTCAGAAATAGAAAAGTCATATGTTATAAGGAATGTAATGATTTAATAGCATTCCTATGTTTATGTAATAATTCATAAATTTAGCAGAAATAGAAAAAATATTTTAAGCATATGAATATCTGTAAATAACAACAGGCAACAAAAAATGTATTCAAATAAACTGAAAAACTTGGAACTCTGCAGAAAATTGACTTTTAAAAAAACTCATGTGTATGATTGGCATCTTGTGAAATAGAGTTGCTATATTTTTATGAAAACAAAATGAAGTCTTCTGATTTTACTTATACAGAAAGAATAATGCACTCTTCTTCGTTTGCATATATTGATGCATCATTTTAAATATTTATACAAAGAAAGTGAATCCTAAATACGTTTACTCTCTGAGTCTCTCTGTTTGACCTCTGACATAATACCATTTCTTGACTTTGAATCATTGATTCCAAGGCATACACTTTCATTTATAGAGTATGTCCTACTAACTTTAAGTCATTTATCCTTAGAAAAAGCCTCCAAGATTCAGATTTACTTTTCAAGTGAAATTAACATTCAAACTTAGAAAAGCATGGTCTATATAAATGTGAATTCCTCCCATCCCCATTAAAATGTTAGTGATATCTTTTATTTATAGAAATACAAATACTATGGTCATTGATGGATTGTCTTAATTTAATGAACAGAACTTGTGTAATATCTGTAAATGTAACACTGAAAGTGAAAAAATTTAACCTTGATTTTAGAAAAGCATTATTTATTTCCAAAATTGATATTCAAAATTATGGATCTAATAGAAAGAATGTAAAGTTGCCATTTAGTAATTAAAAGCAAAACAAAACATCATAGCTTTTATGAACCAATGAATCTCCAATTCTAGAATTTCAAATTATAAAGAGTTGATATTTCCAATACCAGTTAATTATCATTGAATCACAAAAGGGTGGTAAATACTTAAAACTAAAAGATTTTCATCCTTTGGAAACAATATGAATATTAATGACACCTGACAAAAATGGCCTTTGCTCTGTTTAACATTTAATCAAGTAGTTAATATTAAAACTGGAGACAGAAAAGATGTGTTGAAAGCAGTTACTTGTATATTGAGATTTGGAGAAAAAACTACATGTGGTTTCCATTGTCCCATAGCCAACATTTTGGAATTTCTTGCAGAATGATATATTTACATTTCTCAAAACTGAAAAAAATCTGCCTTCTTATTGGAGTTTACCATATGTCAAAACACTTCAAAAGCTAAATATTTTATATAAAGAAGGAGAAACAGACTAATCTATAATATATATAAGATTAACCAAAGGATATTTCAGGATGTCAAAGTGTTCTAGTTGTCAGTTAATTAATGCTCAAGTAATCCTTGATAAATCCTAACCAATGTTTTAATTTATGTGACTCCATCAAACATGTTTATTATATTCTTATACAACTTGCTAATTCAGTAACTTATCTGTAAAAGTTAATAAAACATCTGTAGCACTACATTTTAACCTGTACAAGGGTACTCTAAATACAGGATCTTCATATTCATTCAATTAATTGAACTCTATCAGTAAACACAATGACCCGGGGCCTAACTCATAAAAAATGCATTATTTACATGGAATATTCTTGAATTTGCTTGAAAAATTAATTATAAAGCAAACTTTTCTCAGTGTATGTACATAGTAATTACCCCCAAGCCCTTGAAAGCAAATGTTATTGAGCACAGCTCACCTATATCAATGAGATGACAGAAGCATCAAAAACTTCAATTTGTATCCAAAGGCTGCATGAGTCAACTTACTGTATATGCACAGACATTTTACTGTTCTGTAAGGCATGCTGTTGCAAGCATAATATCCATTTAACATATGGTAAAGAGGAGAACCATAAAATGCATCTAGAAAAAAATCCAGCTAATGACAAAAAGCAGGTAAGTGAATACTTCAAACCTCAAAACATATACCAATCAGCAAGTCTGAGTAACATCTCTCTCAGGATATGAACAAAAATAACTAGCACGGATTTTATTGCATGCATCTTTTAAATCATAATAACTGTAAAGATTATATATAGATCTAATCCAAGTGAACCTAGAGTCACAACGTGTTGCCCCAGAAGAATAATTGTATCAGATGCCTAACTAATAAGTATTTTACCAAGACTTGGCAAATAAGTCGAGAAACGAAATTCTAAAAGGTGATAGAATCATGGGCAAAAATAATGGAGACTTATAAAACACATTCTGTAGTTGATAAAGTAGTTGACTTCTTGAGAGGACTGTAAAATTATCAGGGAAAGGAGAGCAGATGTTACACATTTGAACTTGGTAAAGCATTTGATGCACTGTTTCATGAAAAGTGACTTGAGAAATTAGTCCAGATTGACTTGGATGTGATCAGTGTCACACAGATTGAAAACTGCTTGAAAATCAGTAAACAAAAGATCATAACAAATGGCCGTATATCCATTTGGGGTAGAGATCAGCCACTGGAATTGGTGTTAAATCTGGTCTTAGTTAATGGTATTATGAATAATTTTTTTCAAATAAACACTTTTAATAGAAGTTTCAAATGCTGCTGCATTGAAAAATGATGCCTACAAAAGGAAGAATCGAAACTAGTATTTACCAAAAAAAGAGTTAAACACACAGGAGAGAATGTGAAATTTAGCTTATAAAAATTCACTCCAGAAAATAAGATATGACTAAAAAAGAATGATACTGATTTTTTTTTTTAACACAGACACCAGAACTTACAGATTCAAGTAAATCTTTTCCTTCAAAATAGTCATTCTGAAAAACCAAGTACTTAGTCCAGGAATACTGTCACTGTTCAAAATGTTTTTGGAAATTCATCTGTGAAATTGCCTTAAGAAATCAGTGCCAGTAAACTTTAATGCCCTTATGAGCCATATAACAAAATGTGTCATCAGAAAACAGCCATGCTTAATTTTTTCCTACACTTCATTTGTAATAAAAACTTATATTTCCCAACTTCTTCATCAGACTTAATCCCAAACAGCCTTTGGCTAGTTCTAAAAATTAAAACCACCCTCAGAGAACTAAGATTTGTTTCCACTAAAATTATCTAAAATAATATACCGCACATATATTTTTTTTCACAGGCTTATTTATTCCACCAACATTTAATGAAAATCTGCTCTGTGTTTGTCCCTACTCTTTGACTCTGGAGAGGGTAGAAAAACTAAGTAATGACCTTTGCCCTCCAGGCACTCACATACTGGTTGGAGGAGACGATCACATAAATAATTACATAAGTGACATAGCAACTAAACAACAACAATAATGAAACTTTGATAGATACATGCTTAGAATTCTGTGAGAGTACAAAGGAGTTTGGGGAAGGGCATTCCAAGCAACACGTTTGATAGCAGTATGAGATTTGGAAACTGGTGGTAGCCCCAGTGGGACCTCAGGGTTGGTGGAGCAGCCTCCGAAGAAGATGCCAGAAAAATAGCAGTAAAAAGTAAAGATTAAATGTCATACTGAACAGTTGGAACTTAATTCTTGAGGCAGAAGAAAAATAACCTAGGGAGTCACAAGACCTGACCTGTGAATTTAGAAAGATAATTAGGGGTTGTGATAGGATGGCTGTATTTGAAGAGAGACTAGAATCTCAGATAGCAGTTAGAGGGTTTCTGCATTCCACTCTCATCAGGCTTTGACCTCCACCACTCCATCCAAAGTGCCTTATCAAGGTCACCAAAGGTCTGTCCCGTGGTCGGTTCTCAGTGATCAGTTCTCTTTTCTCAATGGTCAATTCTCTTTTCCCACTGGTAAGTGCACTTTTGTTACTTGGCTTCCAGGACATGGTACTCTCTTGGTTTTCTTCCTACCTGGTAGGTAGTTCCTTCTTGGTCTCTTTTCACCAGGAGATTTCCATTCTCTACCCAAATTTTTAATATGGAGCACTCCAGGGTACAGTCCTAGATTCTTTTCTCTCCAGTTTTTGGTGAGTACACTCAGCCTCATTGCTATACGTACCTTTTACATAAGCCTGGAAGTAATCCAAATGTCCATCAGTGTGAGAATAGATTCATAAATTGGTACATGAACTCTCTTGAAGGTTAAGAGAATGTTTAAGGAATGATTTAGTTCTACATTTAAAAAAGTTGTGACTGAGATGTGACAAACACATATGTTCTGTGAAGCAAACAGAAACATCCCAAATCATTCGTGGGATTATTCTTTATTAAGGATCTGTTGCAGCATATAATATTTGGACATCACAGGGTTTAGTGAGTGAGAGTCTCCTAAGTTAGCCCATGTACCCATCTACTTTTCTTTAGTCTTTCTGCACTTAAAATTGCCTGCCTACCATCCCCATTCCATGTCAACCATACCCTTTCCTCTCTTTCAAGCACCACTGCCTCCAACAATGTCAGACTCCCAGGAGAAAGCAGAAAAGAACAGTCTGACAGGTTAACGTAGAAAGGGGAAAAGAATGCAAAGTACACAGTAGGAGTTTAACAAATATCTGTTGAGTGAGTGAATGAGTTATGAACAACTAGACTTCTGGAGAGAGTAGCTTGGAAGAGGTGAAGAGGACAGAAGAGGATGAGCTGAAAGAGGTGGGAAGTTGCTCAAGATGGAACATGAGTGCTTCTCATAGCATAGGAAGAAAAAGAAAACTCCTCTGCATAGTAAAGGGCTGGTAAGGAGAAGGTTGTAGGCATTGGGAGTATTTGGGAGAATGTTCTCTGTTCTGTAGCCTACATTTCACTCAGCCAGAGAGCATAACCAAGCTTCTTCATGTATTCAGCCCACTGACCTACTGTGTATGTCATTCTGCACCCAGCTAGTGGGATGATAATTTTGAGGGTGGTAGAGACAGAGGGTAGGGATAGAATAGGTAGAACAGAGCTAAACCCACCTCACTGGTTCACTAACCTCAGGAATTATACTGTTATCCAGCAATCCCTAACCACCTGACTCTGTGGGCAGCCCTCTGGTGAGCAGAGTTCCCAGCGTGAAAGACAGAATTGACTCTGTGACCAGACCCACTGCTCTGTTGCTGATACAACTGCAAACATTCCAGAAATGAATCTTCCCCCTGCCTGTCAGGACCCATCTATTCTAATTCCTCACTTTGATCTTGGAAAACTATAAAAGAACCAATTGCCCTCTGAGTTGGCCAGAGCCTCATTTGTACTCTATGAGGAATCACACACACACACACACACACACACACACACACAAACACAGGCCCACAACTCCAACAGCACAACTGGTGCTAACTATTAACCTAGATCAATAGTCTCAACAGAAAAGGTCAAAGGTGCAATGGGCTCAGGGAACCCCAGACCACATTACTCTCCACCTTGACCAACTTGACAGACAGGCTCAAATTGCTCTGGCTGTCTACTTTCAGTGCATTAGCAAAGAACTTCAGGGTTAGAAACTAGTAGTCCTTTCCCTTACATTAAATGCTTTTTTAAAAGTAAATAATAAGCAGAAGATGGCAAGGAAGAAGTAAGAACAGTGAGAACAAAGATAATAAAACAAGAATTAAAAAAAAAAAAAAGAATTTTAACCGCTGGCTTACTTCTCTTAAACTAATGCACATAATTTTGCAGATTTCCTTTATAGAAAGATAAATTTCCATTTTATTTCTTTATTTTTTACAGCAAAAGAGATTTATGGGGGACTCTGCTGAATGGAATATGGAGATATGAATGCCTAAGTAAGATCATACTCTAAAGTCTAGCAAAACATCCCAGCCTGGAGTTTTGGGGGCACTCTTGATACCAAATTGACTCAAAAGGCCCTCTAGCATTAAAAACTGACCAGAGCCTCTTATACATAAAAATTACTTAGAAACTTCCTGTTTTAACTTCCTATTTCTGTAACACATTTCCACCTATGTAATGGCTTAAAACAACACAAATTATCTCAGAGTTGTATAGATTAGAAATCGAACACAGGTTTTACTGGGCTAAATCCACCCATGTTGTAGCAAGGCAGCATTCATTCTGGAGGCCCTGGGGCAAATTCCCTGCCTTGGCTTTTCCAGCTTCTGGAGGCCACCTGCATTCATTGGCTCCTCCATCTTCAAAGTCAACAATAGGAGATCTCTCTGACCATTCTTTTTCAGTTGCACCTCTCTCTGAAGCTCGTCTTTGGCTTCTCTCTTTGACTTTCAAAGACTCTTTTAATTCACTGGGCCCATCTGAGTAGTCCAGAATAATCTCTGTATTTTTATGATTAGTTGATTAGGAACCTTAATTCCACTAATCTAACTCCCCTTTGCCACATTAGCTACGTATTTGCAAGTTACAGGGATTAGAAGGTCAGTATCTTTGAAAGTATCTTTATTTTATCACACCTCCTTATTGTTCCCAAGGCAAACTGGAGGACCAGCCTTTCTTTCCAAACTTTCCTTTGATAACCTAATTTTAACCTAATTTCACCTTTCTAAAATGTTTTGGAAGTAGGTCCAGTGCTAAGGGCTTCCCAGGTGGTATTGGCTGAGCACTGAAGAACTGATGCTTTTGAACTGTGGTGTTGGAGAAGACTCTTGAGAGTCCCTTGGACTGCAAGGAGATCCAATCAGTCCATTCTGAAGGAGATCAACCCTGGGATTTCTGTGGAAGGAATGATGCTAAAGCTGAAGCTCCAGTACTTTGACTACCTCATGTGAAGAGTTGACTCATTGGAAAAGACCCTGGTGCTGGGAGGGATTGGGGGCAGGAGGAGAAGGGGACGACCAAGGATGAGATGGCTGGATGGCATCACGGACTCAATGGACGTGAGTCTGAGTGAACTCCGGGAGTTGGTGATGGACAGGGAGGCCTGGCGTGCTGCGGTTCATGGGGTCGCAAAGAGTCGGACACGACTGAGCAACTGAACTGAACTGAACTGAACGAATGCAGGAGACATAAGAGATGCAGGTTCAATCCCTAGGTTGGGAAGATCCCCTGGAGGAGGTCACAGCAACCCGTTCCAGTATTCTTATCTGGAGAATCCCACGATAGAGCAGCCTGGCGGTCTAGAGTCTTTAGAGGCCCAAGGAGCTGGACACGAGTGAAGAGACTGAGCATGCATTCACTAGAACTAAAACTCCCTTGGGGAGAGTACTGGATTCTTTTAAATGAAATGGAAACTATATAAGCCTTAAAACACACACACACACACACACACACACACACACACAGCTGCTGACAGGTGAGAATTTCAGTACATAAATATACAAGATAGGTGATTATGTTTTAAACCACTAATGCCAGTAAATGCAACACAAAACACAAGGTAGCCTGGGTACTGAAAATTTGGATAGGTTGATAGACTCTTTAAATCGTTTTTTAAAGGGTAGTTTATTTTCTTCTTCCTTAGCACGGAAACATAAAAAATGTATTCAATAAATAAGCAAACGGAAGGAGAATCAATCTAATATCAAAGTGACTAGAGCGTTAATGCCAGGTCTCGATCTGTATGCTGATGTGCCGGAATACAGAGGGCTCAAGGTCAGGGGCTCTGGGTAACCTCTACATGAAGAATGCCTTGAGTTATCAGGGAGAAAGAGAGAAGCCTCTCCATTCTATACAAAGTTGTCTCTCTGAAGTCATAGTCCCTCAAAAGTTCTATGTAGAAAAGGCTTTGCAAGATTTGAAGAAAGTTTTATTCCAAATTCCAGGCCACACAACATACACACACACAATCAATATTCATATTGAGGATTTAAAATAAACATGCACACCATCTCCTACTATTTTCTAAAACTGTCTCTAATCACACAGACAAGTAAATTCAATATCTTCTGAATGTGACAATAATTTGAACAACATATAATAAAAGTAGAAAAGTGAAGAGAAGTACATTTGTGGCAACTTGTTGTACGCCAGGCACTTTGCACATCTTATTCTATTTGATCCCCACAACAATCTACAAGGTGTGGTTTTACAGTGAAAGAACACTGGGTCTAGGAAGCTAAGAAATTACCTAAGACTTCGTTTCCCTGGTGGCTCAGAGAGTAAAGTGTCTGCCTACAATGTGGAGACCCAGGTTCAATCCCTGGGTCAGAAAGATCTCCTGGAGAAGGAAATGGCAACCCACTCCAGTATTCTTGCCTGGAAAATCCCATGGACGGAAGAGCCTGGTAGGCTACAATCCATGGGCTCAGACACGACTGAGCGACTTCACTTTCGCATCCAATTAATAAGTGATATAGTTCAGATTTGAACTCAGAAAAATCTCCCTCTAAAGGTTAGTCATATACTCAACCTACTTGACTAGTGGCAAATATTTTTCTTTCTAGCAAAATCCTTACTGATTATTAAAAATGAAAGTGCTAAGTGTGATTCAGTGGTTAAGACTCTGCATTTCCAATGCACAAGTCCCAGGTTCGATCCCTGGTCAGGGAACTAGATCTCACATGACTAAGACACAGTGCAACCAATTAATTAACTAATTTTAAAATAAAAGTGCTAATATTAAAAGAAGATTATTAGTCATATATTGTGACATCACATTGATTCTCAAATTAAGATGTGTGATAAGTTCTCTGAGTTTTTAATAGGTGTCATATAAAATACGAGCCAAGTCTTTGTCGTAAATCTAAATGTAGCCACTGAAAAGAAGTCCCTCTTCACTATATCTGTAATTAGGACTCAGTTTTTCATTTTACATTAAACATTTAATTAAACATTTCATCTTTTGCATTACATGTGTTTTCAAACTGCTGTTAAAGGTCATTGGCCAACAGCCTTGACATCTTTTAGCATTTCACAGTTAATGCTCTACAAACACGGTCAGCAAAGAAAACACATATGGTCCTGGGGAGCACAAACTCCAACAACAGACAGTATTCATTTAATCCTAACAAAGTGTGCTTCTTAACCTCAGGGGGTCGCTCCACCATTTCTTTAATAAGGCTACGCATTTCCAAGGCAGGTTCAGTTTCCAAAATCAAGGCAACAGGCCTTGTATGTGTGTGTGGCCATTCAGATGCATATAATGTGTCTGAACGCCTTTAAGCAAGTGCATTTGGTGCATGCTCCCTAGCACTATCATATGTCTTATGAGCTATCTCCCCCAAGATGGTAAGCCCCTTCAGGGCAAGTGCCATGCCTGATATCTCACCTTATTAGCCGCACATGGCAGAGTAGCAATCCTATCTGTCATGTAGATGGCATTGTGCAATCTCTAAATTGCTCTTATGGATCAGCCCCTAAGCATACTGTGACATTTGCCAATCTTCCAGACAAGGATCGTAGAGGCTACGCAATTAGCTGGAATCACACCCACAACAGAAAAGTATTTATTCCTTGTTCTGCATAGTTTGTTGTTTTCTTTCCTGAAGGTTTTTATTACAAGGACTCTTGCCTATTGGCCTTAGTCCTAGGGAGCATGTGCTAAATGCACTTGCTTGAAGGTGTTCAGACACATTAAATGCATCTGAATAGCCGTACAGCACATGTGGGGCCTGTTGCCCTATTTTTGGAAATTGAACCTTCCTTGGAGATGCATAATCTTATCAAGAAATGGTGGAGTGATAACCATTGTGTGTTAGAATAAGTATTACACAGCTAGTACGCATAAGTCGGAGAAGGCAATGGCACCCCACTCCAGTACTCTTGCCTGGAGAATCCCATGGACAGAGGAGCCTGGTGGGCTGCAGTCCATGGGGTCGCGAAGAGTCAGATACGACTGAGCGACTTCACTTTCCCTTTTCCCTTTCATGCACTGGAGAAGGAAATGGCAGCCCACTCCAGTGTTCTTGCCTGGAGAATCCCAGGGACGGCAGAGCCTCGTGGGCTGCCGTCTATGGGGTCGCACAGAGTCGGTCACGACTGAAGCGACTTAGCAGCAGCAGTACGCATAAGTGCAAGGCACTGTTTTTTATAAATATTAACTTATTTAATTCTCCAAGCATCCCTACACAATAGATCCTGCTTTTATATCCATTTTATAGATGGGAAAACAGAGAAACACAGATATGAACTAATTCTAAATCACAGAATAGTAAATGGCAGCAGTGAGTTTCAAATACAGAAAGTCTGACTTCATGTCTGTGCCCTTAATTTATTCTGCACTGTTTGCCTGAATAAGAATCTACAAAGATCTTTAGTCAAGACATGTGATCCGTTGTTCAACAAGGGGGGGAAAGTGTGTTTACTCCTCCCTATGTGATTTATTTGGTTATACTCTAAAACCTTTCCTCATGCCAATAGAACTTCACGTACTCCACTAAATTTTCCTGTACTGAAGGCATATGCAATGGTTAGCTTGACTGACACATAAAATACCCAAAACAAAATACCTCAAGACTTGAGGATTTTTTGTTTTATGAATTAGAGACATGAAAGGATTACCTAGGTATCAGAAGTGTTATAAGCTCACATCTGTAAGTCTTTCTTGGAGATTTTCATATTTCTTGTTCAAGAATGTCCCCTGTCTGAAATATTTCAGTGTTCACTCTGGATCTTAGCTTGAAATTTATCTAATCCTTTTTAACTGTTAATTTTCAACTACTTTTTCCTCACACATGCTTTCCACGTAATGTTGAACACTTCTTACATTTTAATTTCAGATGTCCTGAAAACATGCTAGTAAACATGCAAACATATTGTAAAGGTTTAAAATTTGGGGTGTGTATACATATATCAACAGGAGTTATGAATTATGTATACCTCAAGCCTATATAAATTAGATTTTGAAGAACAAGCATCACAGTACTCAGGCAGGTCATAATAAGAGATTCCATGTGAAATGTAAAAACTACCTTGAATAAATTATCCATAAGTTGACACTTTCATTAGAATGACATATTTATTATTTCTGGGTTTGTGACATTCCTTTAATGCACTTTGACTAACTGTTCTAACAGCATGTTAAGAAACCATTGCAGGCCTCCCCCACCCTTCTTGGAATTAGCAGACTTTATTTACATTTGAACTAAGATGATTTTAAAATAATATAACATTAAAAACAATCACCCATTTCCCAATGTAGAATAATGATATCATTTTCTTCTGCCCAGAAACATTTAATTAAAGCAGGATATAACTTTAGTAATTATTTTTGCACAGAATGACTCTAAAATTACTAGTCAATTGTAAACTGTTCAAAAATTGGGAGACTGACAATCAAAACAATCTTAAATGCTTTGTTTGTGTGATGAAAAGGAGTGATCCTTTAATTCCCTCACACACATTAAACTGATTTCACAGACTTTCTGTGCTGGTGTTTAACATAGTCAAGCGCTTGAGGTTACATAAAATAAACAGTCTTGAGATCTGATTGCAAATGTTTGCAATTTATGATGTAAACTGAATTTGTGAAAAAATAACAGGATCCCATATGACTGAAGCCAAAAAGGCATTTTTCAGAAATCAAAATAGTTCCGAAATTTGAGTATTGTATTATGCTAAAGTATTACCATCTGAGGATCTAAACAGTTATGAATCTGGGGGAAAACTCAAAATAGATATTTATCAGTTCAGCTTCAAGCTAAGGCCTCGGATCTCACTGGGCCTCCTACATTATAGGTCTTTAACACTAATGATGTTTTGAGTAAGCTCTTTTAATTCAGTTTTCCTTAATCAGAGATTTTATAGCTTGGGAAGTCTTTGCACATCCTTAAGATCTGGGGGACAATTGCAGGAAATTTTAATTATTTATTACGACTATTATTGAGTTTGGACCAAGACGACACACATTGGGCACACTTTATAGTGATGCTTTTTTCGGTCCTCTTCTCAGAGTGGCCTGGAAACACGGGGCTGGGAACTCGGGGTTCACACATCCAGGCGTTTGGGCCACGGCGCTCCGCAAAGCGGGCTCTGCGCGAGCCCCAGTGAGAAGCTGGACCCCCGAGGGACCGACCCCGACGGGAAGGGAACGCTGAGTCTCGGGAGAGCGGACGCTGGAGGAGCGGGAGGACGCCGCCGGCGCCCCCGACGCAGGTCCCCCAGGCCGCGCCAGGCTCGGGCACCGCCGACGGGGCAGAGAAACTTTGACCTTGCTTTTTCTCGCCCACCGGGGCTGCGTCCGCAGGCTCCTCGGCCAGCCGCGCTCCCTCGAGGACCCAATCCCGCGGGCTCGGCACCCAGCCCACCCGGCGCCGGCTGCCTTAGGCCCGCTGCCGCGCTCCTTCGCGGGTGCCGGCGCCCCGCCGGCCTGGGCCCGGACGCAGCGCCTCCTTTGACCTCAGGCTCCCGGAGCTCAGCTGCAGGGATCGGCCAGGCCCCGGACGGGACCGCCAGCCCCGGGCCCCGAGTTCTCCCGTGACCTCCGACCTCCCTCGGGGTGCCTCGGGGAGCGTCCGAGCTCGCGTCGCTGGCTGGATTAGAGTTGGGGTGCGGATCCTGCCCGTTTGGACCCTGGACTCCGGAGCCGACGGGAGCTCGCCGGAGGCCACACGCCCAGGCTGGCGGCGCGGCGGCTTCAAAGCTCACCCCGCCCCCAAGCAGATGTTTATTATGAAAACTAGGGACGCTTGTCAAGTAGAAGACCCGCAAGGCCTGAGCGCTGAATGCGGCCCAAGTCCTGTTCAGTGGTCTTTGAAGGCTAAAAGATAAACCTTATCACCCACGTCTACGCAGAGTGAGTGCGAGCTCAACCCGGGAGAGGGCTGGGTGCGGGCAGCAGGAGCACCGCTTGAGGACGCGGGGCTTTGTCGCAGGAAGGACCTCCTCTATGCGTCCTCCACCCCCAAGGGGGGCCCCAGGGGACACACGGGAAACCCTCAATTTTGTCGAAGGGTGTCCCTTATCCCAAGAGCCCGAGTGAGAAGGGAAGAGAAGGTCTTGTCCCGGGTCTTTACGGTCCCTATCTACCTCCAAATAGGCAGCGCCTCCGGGCTTAAGTAGGTGAGATTTCTTCTGGGAGAGGGGACGGATGAGGGCTCCTTGGTACCCTACAAACGGCTAGCACCCCGCTTTTCCTAAATACGATCCCAGCTGCTACCTTTTCATAAATTTAACGAACGAAGACTCTACTTGGGCCAAAGAGCTAAACTGAAGTGGGAGGCGTGGGACCCGCCCTCCCCACCGCCCCCGCCCCGCTTCGCGGCTCTTATCCTACTTCCAGACCGCCACCGACTCCGGGGGAGGGTCGGCGACCTGGGACTGAGTGTTTTGTAACAATTAACCCAGGTGGATTCGCACCGCATGACCACGCTTTCCTTCCTTCCCAAAATGTTCCCTAAATGAACTTCAAGGGTGAAAGTGCAGCAAAATGAACAACAAGAGTCCGTTTTAGGGAAGGAGATTATTCTATTCTGTTATTTTACATAGTATCTGTTCCTTTATTGATTTAGTGTAAAATCAATCCGTTTTCTTCATTGGGTGGATAAAATGGGGCAGGAAAGGGGGATTTTCGCTCAGCGCTACAGAGAGCCACGAGAGTCATCATTCTCACCGCCCCTTGATTGCCGCACGTAGGAGCAGAGGCAAGCTCTTTTCCAAGCTGGTATAGTCGAGAGAGATACATATTCATCAAAAAGGAAGAAGGAACGGCTATCCTGGATAGTTTAATAGCAACAGGAGTAAAGATGACGCGAACCCCATCAAATGAAACAATACTATTTTCATTCAATTGATCGCAAAGTGTCTTCAATGAATAACTTGGCACTTATTTAAAAGGTTTAACAGAGGTGAGACCAAAACATTTTGTACCGACAACACGTCATGAAATAACAGCATCTTCTTTTGTTTAAAATAACTTAATACACTAGAAAAAATATGGCAAATATAAATAATTTTGTTTTCATGGAGAACAAATAGTTACAAAGCTCAACCGCATACCAAAGTTCAGCTAAAAGAGCTTTTCCTCTTTCTTGTAAATTAGAAGGGATTAAAAAAAAAAAAAAAAAAACTAAGGAGACATTTTAAAGAATTGGGATACAGATTGCTCAGTCCAGGGTACCCCAGTTTAAATAGCTACATGAAATGAGACAAACAAAAAAATTTGAATATACATCTTTGTGAGATAAAATGCAAATGTTGAAAGTCAACCATTAGTTCACACATTATAGCCAAAATAAACTTTGCTCGTGTGTATCAACATATTTTACACAAACTTAGTGCCTGTTGTTTAAAGTGAGTGTGATGGGACTGAGAGGGGGAAATAAAGCACGGTCCTCAAATAGGACTTCGGGAAATCTGCAAGAGGTAATACAAGAAAAGGGGAGAGGGGGACCAACACTGACCGCCCACTGTGTATCAGGCACCACGTGAGGCGCTGTACGTTAATCATTTCTCTTTTCTTTTCCCTACATTTTCTATTTGCCTCTGTCGTCTTGGGACAATAAGAGTGTAACTTTTTTGCCCTTCAAACTTTTTCCTTTTGTCCCCTCAGGATTAAAGATGGGACAAAAAATACAGATAGATAGAAATATATATCAATTTTCAGATGCTTTGGGCATTGTTTTTCATACCGAAAATGAAAATGCGGTTAAGTGCATGTAAGTAAAGTGGGAGGGTTGGGGGAGACACCGTCAATGGAATACAAGTAACATGCAAACCGGACTTTACTGTCAGCAGTCTGGACAGTTCTGCCATAACAATTTCTCAGAGAAATCATTGTCTGTGATTATCATTTTTGTATTAATATCACTTTATCTCCTCGTTTTTATAGTCTTCCCTCTTTTTGCTCTTCCATACGTGGTGGTTTTTAACTCAAAGCATCTGATTCAACGTAAAAGGAGGCCCGCCTCTCTTATCAAATTTCTCGTATTAAAGTGAACTTCGCAGAAAAAGGTCAGTTTCAAAACCTGTGAACTTCCCAGCTGCGTACTTTTTTTCATCTTAATTCTTTAAATAAGTATACCTCTTCCTTCTGTTTTGCCTTCTTAGCCCATTAAAAACCAACAACAACAACAACAAAAAATACACTTTAAGTTGGTAACTCCCGCCCCAGTTATCTCGAGATTTGTCCCGGTTATTTTTACATATTTTTTAATGTACAAAATACTTTAAAATTTTTTTCTTTTTTATTCCTTGGTTCTCCGATTTCAGCTTCTGCTGAATAGCAATAAGTTCCCTTTCTCTTTTTCTCTCTGCTTTGTCTTTTCTACAGTTTCCCCCTCATTTTTTACTAACAAGATTTTTATTTCTACGCAAAAGTCCATCGTTGCAGTTTTACCGTGAGCCACACTTCACTGTCCCAGCACTCTTCGGACTTCCCAAACCCATCCCTACAAAGCAAATTCTAGGCCCCTAGACAGGTGAATGGTCAGGAGCCACGAAGCTTGTGCCCTTCTTGGGATCCCGGGTGCTGCCCTCCGAGTCCGGGATGCAGAAGGGGGCAAGGGGCCATCGGCGGGGCAGAAAGAGGCTCGGATTCCGAGGTCCAGGGCAGGTAACAGAGAAGCAGCGGGGCTCGGAGGGCATGCAGGCTGCGCGCCGTGCTGCAGGCGCGACCCTGGCGCTGCCGTCACAGACCCAGGGCGGCCGCGTGCTTTTTGGCTTTCAGTCTGAGATCCGCGATGCTGGAGTTCTTGCTGGTAGTCTTGGCGGCGGCAGCTGCAGCCACGACGGAGGCGGCAGATGCCGAGTCTGCGGCCAGCGTGGCAAGCGGCAGTCCGAAGGGCGGCGCCGGGAACATCATGTAGGGCGCGTGCGCGGCCAGGTGCGGGTGCAGGTGGTGGTGCGCGTGCGCCACGGCGCTGTCCAGCTGCAGCTGCGCCTGAACCTGAAAGGACAAGGGCGTCACGTTGCAATGACTATCCTAGGGTGACAGAATAGAAACAGAGCATTAACGGCGTCCAGCTTAGCTCAGGGAAGGCTGGGGCAGGGGACGGGAAAGGGACGTTTAGCTGACCTCAGTTTGTTACTGAATCTGGGATACTCCAGTGCCCCTGAGTATTCTGCAGCTCACTCAGAGTGGCTTATCCCCCTGAGTCCCAGTGACTCCCATCTGCGGTGATTGTGGCCGCCCCCTTAGGAGCTGGGCTGGTCAGAGCGCAACAATGCTATTGTGCTAATACATCACTCCCCTCAAAATAACAATATATATTGGACAGATGATGGGGTGAGTGTCCTTACCCTCCTCTCTTGGTGCTGCCATACACCTCTTAACCCACTAGTAAAGTACCAATAAGCAAACCACAAAACTTTAAAAATGTCACTTAGAGAAGTTACTGCATCTTCATCACAACTGGCACACTTGTTAGTACTCCTAAACTTTACTACTATTAAAATTACATTGGGATCTTGTTAAAATGTAATTCTGATTCAGAAGGTCTAGGTCAGGTCAGAGAATCTTGCTTTCTAACAATCTCCCAGATGGTACTGATGCTGCAGACTCAGAGATCATCTTCTGAGTAGTAAGGGTCTTCTCTTATGATCCCCCTCTCTCTCCAGTCATTCTCTCCTGCTTCAGATGCCTAGCATCAGGATACTAGAATCCAGTGGCGCCAAGAGAGCTAAGACCTCCCTAACACTAATGCTCAATATACAGGGCACACTCAGGTGTGACTCAGTGTGACTCAGGTCACACTTTTCTGACCAGGGACTGGCAACTGAGAGTTAATTCATGACTTCATAGTCCTATCTAGCAAGGGCCCTGGCCAAGGGTGGGGAATGTCTGATACTGGCTGGGAATGGGTTGCACCCTTAGGCTTGGAGAATGGGGGAGTTCAGAGCCCTGGGATATCCTAGGATTAATTATTGCTGCAGGCTGTACTTTTAAAATGTAGTCTTAAAGGTTTCTTTATGGCTAAGAAAGGGTTTGCATTGGCAAGGTGTCCCTGGGAAGACCAATGTTTTCCTCTCTACTACAGATGAAGGTTTGCAGCTTAAAAAAGAATCAAGTCTTAATGGGGAGTATTTTATTTATTTATTTTCTTTGGTCAGAGATATTTAATGTGACTAAGAGGTAGAAAATACCTCAAAAAATATTTACAGAGTTGCCTCAGAAATACCTTACAACTAACCTTTGTATTGGATCTGACAAAATCTTAATCAAAAGGCTTTTCTCTTCCTTTCCCCAAGTGCAATCTTTAGTGCATTTTTAAAGGACCAGTTGCTACCCTCAGGCATTGTAGGTTTCCCATGAGGATGGAAAGGACTAAGCATATAGGCCTCTGACACTGTGCTGTTGCTAAGTCACTTCAGTCGTGTCCGACTCTTGTGTGACTCCATAGATGGCAGCCCATCAGGCTCCCCTGTCCCTGGGATTCTCCAGGCAAGAACACTGGAGTGGATTGCCATTTCCTTCTCCAGTGTATGAAAGTGAAAAGTGAAAGTAAGTTGCTCAGTCGTGTCCGACCCTCAGCGACCCTATGGACTGCAGCCTACCAGGCTCCTCCATCCATGGGATTTTCCAGGCAGGAGTACTGCAGTGGGGTAACCATTACTGTATAGGTTTTTAAATGGGAGTGTGTCCACTATATCATCTGAAAATTGATTCTATAACTGTACACCTGTATTAGAGCTCAGAGTAAGGGGATGTTCAATAGTTCAAGCAAACATCCAGGTCTTTTTTACAGTTAAAAACAGGTTAAAACTGGGCTGTACTTGCCTGCTGAAATGGCATCCTTAAAGCACCTACATTGACGTAGGGTGCTACTCTACAAGCTTCAAATTGGCTGGCAGCCCCTATGAGGACGCCTGTGAAAAATGGGGAACAAAACAAAATAAAGTGAGGTTAACGCGTTCAGCGCTTTTTCCCGAGGTTTCAAATGGTACCAAGACAGAACTATTTCCTTTGAAACTGGACTGGTATCTTCCTAAACTGTTGCCAGAATTAAAATCAGTGTAATTTACTTCCAAATTTTAGGACTCTCATTAACTGCCTTCAGGGTAGATTTTTAAATAAGGACCACAATTATTTTTGAGAAGGTATTTTTTTTTTTTGGCTTCATAATAACAGTATTCCATAATACTCTTTTTATTTAGAGTATCAAATGTTCTTTGTCTGAGAAGCATACCTTTATGAAGTTGATTTTCTTGCTTTCTACATTTAGCTCTTCGATTTTGAAACCAAACCTAAAATTGGAGGAAAAAAATAAAATCTAGGTGATACGACTCAAAAAATTTTTTTTTAATTTACAGGAGTATGATGAAGAAAGAGTAGTGTTTTAGGCAAGGAATGGGAGATACAGCAAGCAATCTCTGAATTATATACAATAATCTTAATTTCCAAAGTTAAAAACATAAATGAATGACAAAAATAATTTCCTATACTTTTGCAAGATATATTTTTTTCTTGATAAATTACTCAAGTTCTGTTTTCATGTTTCCAGAATTAGAGTCCCCCAGGCCTAAAATCACCGTGATACCTGACACTAAAGTGATAATGGGTTTAGATGTTTGCCCAGTAAGACCTGAGAAAAATGTGCTCATTAAGAGCCTGTAATATTAATTAGCTTCATCTTCAAGAAAAACCAAACACCAAAGCAAATAGTGACTCTTTTTTTTTTTTCCTTGGGGGTGGGGAGATAAGAGTGGGGGAAGAGGTAATTAGTGTTACAAAAGCCTCACTACAAAGAAGTTTAGAATTTCTCTCTTCCTCCCGTGCAGCAAAGTGTAACCTGGTAGCAGAATAATTATGCCATTATCATGATAATCTAATTTGCTTCTATAGAAAAAGTTGCTGAGTGCAGTTACAGTATCCAGAAGGTAGATCAAAATTTAAATAAAAACACGAGAAAAACAAATACCAGCAATAAAGTTCATTTATTACAAGAAAAAAGAGCATTCTGTGAAATGGGACAGGGGTATGAATCATGTAATTCTGGATAATATCTTCTCCCAGATACTACCTTCTTAGGTAAACTTGCCAACTTTTAGAAGCAGTATGGCAGATTTTAAGAAATTCAAACAAAGCTTGCTTTTATACTCCAATAACACAGCATTATGTTCCAATAATACAGCATATTGACTGATTCACAAGTTAAATGTTTAAAAACATGAAAGCAAAATACTGGTTCAGAGCTTTTTCCTTGTTTTTGAAAGCAAATGTCATAGTCAATGTAAATCTTCAAAAATTCCCCTGCCATTTAGTATAATAGAAGGGTAGATTTCATGCCAGGGTGGCATTCTTTGTGTACCTCACATGGCCTGAGGCTTCTTGCCTCTTTTTTCCCCTAGAATAGTTGGAACTGATATACTAATGCTCACAACTGTAATAATTATCATCATATCTTTAAGGGGTTTCTAAGTCCCTAGAGATCTCAGTACACAGAGCAAAGTAGGACAGGCTTAAAAAGGAAGGCTCTGCTGTTGATGCTGTGATGACCAAGGCAGCCTATTATTACTTTTCCCCTTTAAGGGGACTGTTCTGTTTTTGCCTGATCCTATTACAAGATGTGGGGAAGCCCCATAAGAATTGCATAGTTCGCTGCAGATGGTGGTCTCTGCGCCTAGAGACCTAGGGAGTATCTGTTACAGTGATACTTTGTAACAGCTGCAGATGTTCAGGCCTAAAACTGCTCCATGTGTTCAAACAAATAATGACCATCATTTTCTCCTATTTTATTATTTGAGTGGAAATAAAACCTGAAACATTTAAATTCGTTTTCCATAAAACTAAAAGGATATGTATGCATGTATGTATATAATTTTTTCCCCTTAAGTGCTCCCAAAGCCTACTTTTGCCATTAAATTCACCCCCACAACAAGTAAAGAAAATCTGCTCCAATACTAACTTCACTGAGTGTGGCACTTGCTGGGATCAGACTTTGGAAATGTCAATATTAAGATATGTTGGTTGTTTTAAAATCAAGTTTCTGATTCAGATTTGCTTCCCTGGTTAAGTGAGAGAACAAAGAAAGAGTGACCAAATGCATTTATTTTCTCCGCTATTTCACACACAGTTTGAGACCGACTGCTAAGGGCAGACTGTAAAATTCTGCACTTAACAGTTGCTAATTTTCTTTATAGTCTGTACATCTATAAACCTAATTGGCATATCCGCCTGGCAAACCTAGATCCCAGAGCAGACCCTCAAGGAAACCCAACTCGGGTGAACAAAATGTTCGTTGTAACTTTTAAAGCATCCAGAAGATAAAACGTTTTCTGTGGGATTTTTTTTAAGGCTTATAAAAGTAGGCCCATTAGGATTAAACCACATTAAAGGCATTGTGAGGCGAGGGGGGTGTGGTTTATAGAAACCCTGGGAGCAAGCCCAGCAAAGCTTTCTTCTGCTGGGAACATATGTTGGTATGGGGTGAAGGGGAGCCAGGGAAGGCTTTAGGACTAAGATCTACTTTGGAAAATAAGACCTCTAGCAAAGACTTTTCTTCCCTTCTCACTTCACTCCAGACACTTGAACCCGCACACTCATCGTGTGTACCTCAAGCCACTCTCCAACCCAGGCATTCCCCCTCCTCCGCTCCCCGTGACCTCCTCACAGCCGGATACCTGCACTCGGGCCTCGGACAGCCCCAGCCGTTGGCTCAGTTCTTCACGCATAAAGGCGTCCGGGTAGTGAGTCTCATCAAAAAGCCTTTCCAGCTCATTGAGTTGTTCCAGGGTGAAATTGGTCCGACTTCGCCTCTGCTTGATTTTGGTCTGGCCTTCGTCTTCCATCCCCTTCGCATCCTCTTTGCGATCCTTCAGCTCTGGGGACACTGGAGGGGGTACCACGAACAGGGCCATACGCATATGTCCCCGCGCACACACAGCAACACATACAGACACAGAGAGAGACAAAAAACAACACAGCAAATACCATGAGCAGATTTGTCTCCAGGAGGATGGCGGTTTCTGCCCCCTCCCGGAGTTCCTGTCCAGGCCCTCACCCCGCTGAGAGGAAGAGGATTCCGTAGATGCGAAAAGATCAACTGGGGTGGCTGCCGCGGGCAAGGTGGGCATTCACCTACCCAATCCCTTTCACAACTGCGGCCCCAGTTCACCTTCTCACTGTTCACCCCACAGCCCCCTGCCCTCCCCCATGAACACAAGCCAATTCCACTCACCCACTCTCTTGCGTTCACTCTCTCCCACACACGCACAGAAATCAAAAGCGCCGCACCCGGTGAGTCACAGAACGCGATCCCGGCAGAAGAGGGCGGCGAGGCCACAGACTGGGCTCTGACACCGGCCATTCCCGGAGTGCGGACCCCTTCTCAGCCAGCGCTGGCTGCCGCCGGCTCTGCCGTCTTCTCTCAAACTTGCTGGTCTAATTTGGGAACAATTGGGCTGCTGGGTCACAGCTGGAGGACAAGACCCCTGTGCTGCACTGCGCTGGGAGCCACTTCCCTGGGCGCTGTGTACAGACCCAGGGCTCGAGCCAAATACCGCGGACGGCCCCTGGACAGCCAGGCAGTCCCTGTCCCCGCTGCCGAATCCCAGTCGCCGGAGCAGAGGCGCCCACGCCATGTTGGCGGCCTGAGGGCTCGCTGCCCACACCCGAAGAGAAGGAGAGAGGCAGAAAACCAGCTTCGGGAGGCCCGCGAAACAGACCGCTGCCTCTGTTCACTCCTTCTCCCTCCCCATTGGAAAGGCGGACTCGACCCTAACCGCTTAAACCCACAGAGATCAACAGGTTCAAGCGGAACATTCGCGATCCGCAGTTTCTATTGGTTGCGCAAAGGCTTTTCAGGCATCCAGAAGCTCGGATGTTTAATAAAATATGCATTTTCCTGCTCTAGGTTCGCATACATCCGTTGTCACTTTCCTGCCCTTCCTTCTCCTCCCTTTAAAAGCAGGAGCTTCGGAAGTGTGAGCATACAGGGACACCAGAAGGATGTGGCTATATATATACATATATATAGGCCAAGGGGCACTGATCAGGGGAGTTGGTATCAACGTAAGCGGCCCTCTGGAACCTTCATAATCTGGGCCTGAGTCGACAGACTTGGGTTTTTAGGGTGCCAAAGCTGAGTTTAGAATAATCGAGTCTGTTCGCAGTTCTCCCTAGCCCAGAATCCTTATCAGGATGAGTGTTAAAAATCATTTCTATAAGAGCCAGGCTGCAGAGAAATTAATATTTGCCTTGAGTTTGGAAACCAACAATCCCAAGACTTCATTTGCCCTGGGTTGACTCTAAATTCGCGATCCGGCCTGCTGGTGTACCCAGGGCCTGGAGCTTGGGACTCAGGCCAGGGAGGCTGCATTCGACTGCCTGACAGTTATGCCACCACTTTCCATGTTTACTTGGTACCCCGTCTGGGAGAAGATCACTAGAACTCAGCCCGGGGTTGGCATTCTAGTTAAGCGTTTCCCACATGTCTATTTCTCAAGAGTTCGTTTTGCGGACATGGACATGTGTCCTTCCTCCAGGAAGCAATAGATAATATTATAGCACAAACTCAAGTTAATAGGAAAATATTTCCATTTATATTGTAATGAAATTTAAATATGAAAACACACCCTTCGGATTCTGCCAAAGCAGTGAGACGGCTTTATTTCAGCTCACAGTGGAAGCCTCTCAAACTTTGGGGGCTTCAAAGATAAAGATGTCCACATTTCCAGTTGATTAATAGACTTTAAATAATCTCTATTTCGCCCCCAAATTTCCACTTATTGGCCTAAACAAGAACAGACTTTGTTATAAACAACTTAATTGCTTGCTTAAATATGTGATTCTACGCATGTCACATATTTTCTTAATTGGAAAAATATGGCAGCTCACCAGTTACTGCAGGCACCAAGTGCCAAATTAATTTTATTGTTGAACTCCTTTGAATTGGTACAGGATGCTCCACCATTTAGAAAAAGCCTTTTCCAAACACTTTGCTGGCACCAAAGGATTATCCCACCACAAAACCAGAATACCAGATGATGCCGCGCAGTAAATATCGGAAAACAAACAAACAAAAAAGGAGCCTAATGCATCTCCCGAAAGAAAACAGCGCACAGCCTGAACCTCAGCCTGCCTTGGCCTCATTCTACCTTCACAGCTCTAAGAAAATGGGAAGTTTCGGTCCCTAAGATTCAGGGATCCAGAGTCTTCACGGAGTTGGAGTGGTTCTTAGAGGCAGCCACGAAGCCCGGGGCGACTCCAGGGTGAAATCCCAATCAACCTCCGTCTCCGTATCTCTTTACCCTTTCTCCTTCTCTCTTTTTTTCTCTTCTCGGGCCTAGGAAAGGGACTCCCGCAAACTCGGTGCTACATGCTAACTGTAATCCCGCCGCTTGGCCCAGTGACGGCCAACGTCCACTTTGGCAGCCTGGTCCCCAGAACTTCCCCACCCGCCTGCCGGCCGGCCGGCGGGGCCCATCCTCCGGTTGGTGAAAATGCATTTGGGTGGAATGGGAGTAGCGGGAGCATCCGAGAAAGGCGCGCGCAAACCCCACACGCTCCCCCTCCTCCACATACACACACACACACACGGACCCCACCCACGACCGTGCACACCACCGGACTCCCACCCCTCCGTCCTCACTCTGGCTTCCAAAGCTGGGGTCCGAGGGCCCTCTCCGCGTCCGCCCCCCTAGTCCTCCCCCGTCGGGCCTGGGGATCCTCTCCCGCCCGAGAGGAGCCGGGAAGGCGGGAAGGGGAACCGCGGCCGGGGGTCGGGCCGTTACCCTCGGTGAGCCGCGGGCTGCCCGGCTCCCTGCTTCTCTCGGCGGCGCCCATGTCCAGCTCCCGGACGGGAGAGCGCCCTCCTCCTCCAGCTCCTCCGCCTGCTCCACTCCTCCACATACACACACACACACACGGACCCCACCCACGACCGTGCACACCACCGGACTCCCACCCCTCCGTCCTCACTCTGGCTTCCAAAGCTGGGGTCCGAGGGCCCTCTCCGCGTCCGCCCCCCTAGTCCTCCCCCGTCGGGCCTGGGGATCCTCTCCCGCCCGAGAGGAGCCGGGAAGGCGGGAAGGGGAACCGCGGCCGGGGGTCGGGCCGTTACCCTCGGTGAGCCGCGGGCTGCCCGGCTCCCTGCTTCTCTCGGCGGCGCCCATGTCCAGCTCCCGGACGGGAGAGCGCCCTCCTCCTCCAGCTCCTCCGCCTGCTCCTCCTCCGCCTCCACCTCCTCCGCCTCCGCCTCCTCCGCCTCCTCCGCCGCCGCCGCCTCCGCCGGCCGCCCGGACTGCCGGGCTGCTGCGGTCGTCGCGGCCCGGCTCCGAGCAGCCGCTCGGCTCCTTGGCCCCGCGCAGCGGCCCGCTCTCCAGCACCTCCCGGTACGTGATAGCCTCCTTCTTTTCCTTCACTTTCTGGTCAAAAGACTTCGAGACGAACGCCGTCAGTTCTTCCATCGCCAGAGGTGCCCGTCAGCCCCGCGCTCCACCTCTCCCAGCCGGGCAGCCCCGAAGGATGGCTGGAGCTGGAGTATGAGGACAGAGAAGGGGGACCGGAGGGAGTGGGAAGAAGAGGCAGTCCCAGGCCGTCCGGCTTTTCGGATACCTCGGCCGCCTGCGCTCTTGGCCATTCATTCAGGATTGACAAGAATCCCTAATTAATTTAATTAGGCGTGGATTTTTGCGTTGGTGTCACGACTTACTTAAATACTGGGGAGCTGGACTTATTCCGCCGGGGCGTGGCCAAGAGGAAACTGACAAGTGCGCTGCTCCAGGAGTCAGTAGGGTATCCTGACCTGGCATACGACCCTGCGTCCTCGCCAGGCGTCAGGGTGCAGCGCAAGTGCTCGGCTCCGCATTGCTGTCCGGCAGCCCTGCCCTGCTTCAGGACCCTGGGACCCCATTTTCTTATCCTGACCCTGTACCCCAGTCGTACATGCCTGCTCTCCCCAACACCGACCCGAAACCTTGTAGCCTGGCACCCTGGCTTCACAACCCTGCCGAGTCAGGGTCCTTTACAATTTCTCAGGCCCGCGCAGCTCCTTTTTAGGGGCTTCCCGGCCCGCGGCCAGAGCTGAGCCTGGGTCTTCACCAAGCTCCCCGCCCCAGGGAGTTTGTGAGTCACCCCATTATTCGCGTCCTGGAGACCATGCCGACTCTACCGACAAACCTCGCTCGAACTGGCTGGTTGGTTTAACACATTTTCCGAGCAGCTGTTCCCTGACAGATTCCGTTTTAAAGTGTTTCTTTAGCGCTTGATCAAGGACAGTTTGACTTCGTTCCCTCTTTGAGGTCTCAGGACCCTCACTCTTCTCCCTTACTCTTTGCACTGGGACTCCTCCCACAATGAACTAAAGAAACTCTTCTTTAGAATCTCAGAAGCATTCTAATTAATTTCCTAATTTTGAAAAGATCATGATTATTCTTCTTTGAGTTTGAAAAAAAAAATCGATGTTAAGTTTGTGCCCCACCTAATTTCATTTGTCGTGGACTATTTTTAAAAATGCTCGCTGGGAGAAAAGTACCCCTCCTCTCCACTTAAACTATGATTTAAAATGATATCCCCGGATTTTGTTCATGGAAACTGTTATATGGATGGACACATCTATATTCTTGCGTCATATATGCGTATTGTGCAGGACAAAGCTTGCTGTGAGAAATGTGGCCGTGTATATATACCCCTCACATAAGACTATTTACAAGTGAAAAAAAAGAATACTTACATTTGAAAGTTATATTTACCTGCATGTGTAAACACACCGTTTCAAGTGTGGCTTCGGGAACATTTTTGAATAGTCTGAATATTAAATACAGTCTTTCTGATGTTAAAGGTAACTTGTCCGTTTTCTTGGATCTTATAGTCTTAGTAAAAATAAAAGCAATTATAGAACTTTGGTTCTGATATCTTTCAACCATTGGTTAAGGCATCAAAACAAAGTTAACAGATAATTTGAGTTCTGTCAAAGCAACCTGAAGCATTCCTAAAAAGAGAACACAATTATACCTTAATATGTTACTATTTCTAGAATATATGTAACTTTGTCACTATTTTTCACTACTTTTACATTTTTCAGATTAAAATATTCACAGCTGGTGAACTTAAGGAAGATGGAAATCTTACTTTTTAGAATTATTACTTTGCCTTTTTTCTCTTGAATTCTAAAGTTTTTTTTTCTTCTTAAAACATTTCATTTATTGCTACTTTTAGGAGAAATAATTAAGAACTTTAAGTTTCCAGTAGCAGTAGCTTTTACGTATCAATAAATTACAGGAGTGCTTTCTTTTATTACACTACAAAAGAGATTCAAATACTCTCACTTTCTAAAGTTATATGAATTTAGAAATATGATTTTGCAGTTAGTCTTGGGTTACTATTTGTGACCACTTTACTTCTGATATTATTAGAGGGGACTAACCATAAAATTTTAATTCTTTAATAAAATCCACTTTTAAGGTTATTTAGCAGAATGACAAGTCATGGGGTCAGCTAAATGGATGTGGTGCTCAAATAGTTCTCAAACTGAGATGTTAAAGGTGTATTCACAAACAGCTCCAAAACAGCATGATTAAAAGTCTGGTAAGGGATCAGGAGGCTCACCAACTACTTTTTTGCCTTTTCAAGCACATGACTTTCAAGTCCACAACTCAAATTTCACCTACTGAGCTTGAGGGAAAGATTAACATTTTAAAGTTAATCAGGGAAGACTTGGATACAATAGTTGAATAATTCACACCAAATAGATTTTCCATAGATTTTTCTGGCATGTTGCTCTTAGCATATTTACCAATAGTGGTGTTCATATGAGATGGAGCTATGTATGAGAGATCTGCAGTGTCTTAACTATGGATTCCTACTGCCCTAAGGGAAATTTAGTTAAAAAAACCAAAAACAACCAACCAAGGTTTTGAAATCATATGCTAATAAATGATCACCAAGTTATAGCGATGTTGTTCTTTAAATAGCAAATATTTTCTCAAGACAGTTCAAAATGCAGTTTTGGTAAAAACAAACAAACAATTGAGAGTAAAGTTCAGTGATCACCTGAAGACAGATGGACAGCTTCCAATAAAATTCAGGGCCCCAAAGGTTCATTTCTTTACCCTCCACCCCAGCTCTTGAATTATTTAAAATAAACATGGAGTGTTGTAGTTAAGCTTTAAAATGGTCCCTCAAGACAGGTTAGTTAAGGTACAGTCATTTATGAAAAACAGTTGAGATGATTTTCTCCATCTCAAATGTCTGTGTAAAACTGTAGCTTGGGTACACAGCACTTGTTGGTTCACTCAGACCAAGGCCAACAGTTTACCTCATCGACGCTTCTTCACATTAAATAAGGAAAAAATGATGTTCATGCAAGAACAGATAAAGTCGTGTAAGTTACAGAAAATGCTGACTTGCTTTCATTTGTATTGGTTTAAATCACAACAAAACCCCTTACACATTTAATTTATTTTCCAGAAGAAACCTCCTGCCCCTGCCTCTGGCAGTTTTCTCCCATTCCTCAACCAACCAGTTACTTTAATGGGAGAAAAAAATTTGTCCCCAGCCTGTGCCTTCACCTTTAGCGCAGAAGAAACACCGATTTTTAATGCAGTTTTTCAAATAAATCATTACAATTTAATCACAAACAACTCTGACGCTATACAGACACACTCCCTTGATTTATTATTGCTGGGCCAGTTTCCTCCTCTCCCAGCATGAGATAATCGATTTTGCTACGTGTGGGTGTCTTAAACATAACTTCCTATGATGCGGATTTGTTTACTGATATCTGTGGAGATAACGACGATTACTAAGGCAATAAAACTTTTCAGTCCCCACCTTAATTGCTTTTTGGTAACAAGAAAATCAAATAAGCAAGCACGGAAAACCAACACCAAACAAAAAATTGGCGGCGTGACAATCTACTCCTTCGGCTCTCCTAACGCCTGGCAGTTTCCATCGATGCACTCGAAAATTCGGCTGACGCTGCCTGGTGGTGGAACCAGGAAGGCGGTGAGCTTAAACTGAAGCAAGTTCGCTGAACGCCGGCGGCGCCCCAATTTGAAGAAACATTTCTAGGTCTGCGGCGCTTGCAAGTCTACTGGAGGTGTAAGCCCGAAGGCCGGAATCCAGGTGATGCCCGCGTCCGGGACCTGAGAGGCAGCCCCCGCAGCTGAGGGGTTCCGAGGCCCTACTCTGGCTTGAGGCGGCGCGGGCCTGGCGCTGCCTGTGTACCGGAGGCAGCGGCGGCGGCGGCGGCGGCGGGAGGGGGTGGGGGTAGGGGGTTGGCGGTCCGGCGGCGTGCTGGGTGGCGCAGTGCGCATGCGCTGGGCACCTGGCGGCCTCTGACCTTTTGAGGGCCAAGCTGGGGCCTTAGGGTGGTGGCGATTATAGGGCTGTACGCGCTCGCAGGCCTCAGGCTAGGCCTTGAGTCTAGAGGTGGTGAGGGAGAGTTAGCCGACTCTTTTACCCTTTCCCTCCTCAAAACCTCTCTCTCTCCCGCCCCCACCGCCAGTCCTTGATCTTCGATAGCCTGCCTTTGGGTTTCTGGGTTTGTCTAGTAAGAAAGATGTGACTGGAGTTTGGTTACTAGTTTTAGGTAGGGTGGAGCGAGAAGGAGGCTGCAACCTGGTGTACTCTGTCCCGTCCACTCTGTTACATCTACTTTAAATTCGCCTGCTCTTCCAGCTTACCCTCCCTCACCCGAATCCGCACCTCCACCCCTACCCCACCTCCTATCCTTCCTGGCTCACACTGGCACGCTGGGAAGAGAGGTGATGCAGAGTGACACAGACTTCCTTCTTTAACAATAAATATATTTGTTATATTTATTCTCCTTTAACACTCATCTCTTTCCTTGATTTCAGGACTTGTGGTCATAGACCAAGAGCACATGGCTATCTGTGGTCTATGAGAGGTTATGCACTAGTCTACATGTTGCCTGCACTTGTTTTTAGGTCGACTTTAATTTTCTTTCAGAGGTTGTATATCTTTAAATGCACAGTGGAGGCCATTTCCCCCCCGCCCCGAATTAGCAATAACTTACTTGTGTTTCAACTGATTAGGTACTAGGTAGTTAAATAAAAGTGTTACGTATTGTCACAAAAAAGTTTTCCAGTTGTCGTCTTTGGACTTAGCCATAAAAACTCTTAAGTGAAGAAGATACGCGGTTTTCGGGTTTAAGGATTATAGCAGATATGACAGGTGCAACCTCCTGGGGAAACTGGGTATCCTTTGAGAGCCCTGTTAGCTCTAGAGTCTATAAATATTCACTTTCTTTGCAGACAAAGATTTCCTGCTAAGTGGTAGCACTTTATTACTGTATGTTCTTCAGTAAGAGGGCTAAAAATGTTTGAAACTGAAATAAAGGCAGCTGGCACCTACAAGCTTGGCTAGTCTTCCTAGTCTTACTAATTGGCCTTACCAGCTTGACTAAGCAAACAGTTGTATTATGAGTTGGAAAACTTCTCTAATAAGATTGTTATATTAGATGTATTGGTGTATTTTCTACTTTTATTTTCAGTCCATTGGGAAGAAATTCCGACGACTGATAATGTTTTAATGAAAAAAAAAAAAAGATGCTAGTCTGCAAAATTTTAGTTGTGCTGGGAGGAATGTTTTAACAATTCTGTACCCCTTGAGTTTTGCTTTATTTTGCTTATTAAGCTAGAATTTAACCTTAGTTCTTTTATTGCCTTGGGTGATTCTGTACTTGTTTGTGGATTTCTTCCTATGCTAAATAATGTTAACCCCATTTTTACTTTACACCTTTGAGGTAGATTTCCCATTGAAATGACTGTTCCTCCCCCTTGCCCTTATTTGGTTATGTGCCAAGATCGAAAAGATTATAGTTTGATAAACTAAAGAATGAATAGCGGTGAAATAATTATAAAATGTCATGTTCTTTAGGAGTATTTGTTCTCTCTAACTGCCTGCTTTCTGATAAAGATAACTGCTTACTTTACCTTATTGATTACCAGACAAAGGAACTACTTGTGTATGCCTTTAAGCTCTCTTTTGAATGACGCATTTTGGCTTCTACATCTTCAATCAGCTAAACTTTACAATACGATGATTTTGTAAATTGATGTCCTACTGTAGTCATTATTGTCATAGCTTCAATTCTGTAATGGGAGGTAGTTGAATATGGTTTGTGACCATGAAACTGCAACCAGGAAGTAATAGAGACAAGTGAGAACAGAAAACTGAGAGCCTTCTCTCCCTATTTGCCTTTTCTGCTTACAGATGGATTGAAAAAGTGTTAGGTTCTGGGACTCCTAAAAATCTATGCTCAATTTATCTTTGCTCTTACTGGAAAGAGCTATATGCATCTTGCCATGTGTTATACTTACCAATGGAGTTAAATAAAAACAGTTCTTCCTTACTGGAAATGTGTGATATAATATAAATCAATCACTATGACTTGAATGAGCAAATTACATGCTAGTGACATTATGGAAATCCAGTGGTAAGTCTATATCTAGGGTAGTGAGTAGGAATTCAGTACTGTCATTGATGAGAAGACAGTTTTGGGACCTACCTTTGATTTGTTCTTAGTGTTCAGTTCCCTTTCTGAATAAGTATTTGAGTTTATTTATAATAAAGAAATGTAATGACTTTTTGTTTCTCTTATTGAGATTAATTATACTTCACTGTGATTTTTTTGAAATATAAATGCATCACCAGAAAAAGTATTTATAAATTTATGACAGTGATTTTTTAGTCATTTTTTCATTTGGTCACTCTAAGGAAGGCTTGTATATCTTCCATTAACTTTTCCAAGTTAAATGTAATCATTCTTCTAATATGGATGAATTATGTTATTTGAGATTAAAGAATAGAAAAAAGTATACCACCTCTCAGTCTCTTTTTTTGGTCATCAGCAAGATACAAAATTAGATGTATGTCCTTTCCTTTTCTTCCTACTTCTTTATGCCTTACGTAGGTACTTAAGCTGGATGAAAATGTAGAATAAAAATGACTATAGGTACCTTAGAGTAGTAGGTCTCATACGTTTTAGATTTAAGATCCCTTTACATGCTTAAAAATTATAGAGAACCCCACAGACTTTTATCTACATGGGCTATATCTAGAAATATTGCCTTTCTAGTAATTAAAACAAAAATTTGAAATATTTATTAATCAGTCCACATAAAAATAACAGTAATAAATCCATTACTTGGTAACATAAATATTTGATGTGAAAGATAGCTATATTTTCCAAAACAAAAGTGAAAAAAGTGGCATTATTTTTCCTTTTTGCAAATCTCTACTGTCTGGCTTAATAGAAGACAACTGGATTCTTGTATCTGCTTTCACATTCAGTCTATTGTGATGACTTTTTGAACGAATTATATGAAAGAAAATCCAGATTTCACACAGATATGCTGTTGGAAAAAGTAGTATTTTAATACCCTTTTCAGATAATTACTTCCTTAATGCTGTGCCATAACTTGACAGGTAGTAGTTTCTTAAACATTTGTTGCAATGTGGTATTTAAAAGGATGTCAATGACCTTTCCATGCTCTGTTACATTAAAATCTATTGGTTTGTCTCCTACTGTGAATGGATATCATAACATGAGTCTGTGACATCGTGCATTGGCTTATTGGTTCAGTGAGTTATATGTAGCTTCTAAATATAGACAAACTTCATTATATAATTTAAAGATTCCAATTTGTTAATATCATCATTGACCTCATCAAAGAAATCTTTAAGTGCTGAGAAGCTGTCAGTCTCATGGTGACAAATACAAGTTATCCAACATTTTGATTTTTGCTTGAGAGCTCAAATTTTTTTGTGTTAGTATTATATTTTATTTTTAATCTATTTTTTAATTGGAGGCAAATTGCTTTACAATGTTGTGTTGGTTTCGCCATACAACAATGCAATTTTAGTCATTTATATTGCCTCCCTTGCCTACCCTATCCCACCCCTCTAGGTCATCACCGAGTGCCAGACTGGGCTCCCTGTGTTATATAGGAACTTACCACTAGCTGTTTTACACATGATAGTGTATAAATGTCAATACCACTTTCTCAGTCTGTCTCATCCTTTCCTTTGCTGTGTCCACAAATTTGTTCTCTACATCTGCCTCTCCATTCCTTCCCTACAAATAGGTTCATCAGTAACATTTTTCTAGACTCCATATATCTTCGTTAATTGAGAGCTCAGATTTTATCATTGGCAATAAATTGACAGTTTCCTTAAAGGATAGACTCCTTTAATTCATTCTTGAGAAAATATCACATGCCCAAGTCTGAATAATCACAGTCAGTTCTTTTAAATAGTGTTTCATAATAAAAGCAGCTAGTTCAGCTTGTTATTCAGCTGCACAAATGTTTCCTCAAGATAACCTGTTGTTCTTCGGTTTCTGTGTTTCCTATTTCATCACACAGACTATTAAGATGTGTTCTCAAGGGCTGAAATTTATAGAATTATGATGATTTTACTGCTTTATCAAGGACATACCTAAGTGAAACTGCCTTTCTTAAAAAAAACAAAAAAAAAAAACAAAAAAAGCACAACTGTATATTGCAGTGAAGAATTCAATGACTGTTAGTACAGTTTGGTCCCATTACCTTCATTCCTCTTAAAGCACCAGCAATTTTGCCTACCACTGCTTCTACATCATCAGCACGAAAGTCAACACAGTAAAAAAGGTAAATCATGTTTTAGTGTAATAAAATTAGTTTTAGCTGGTTGGATCCCTTCAGGTCTTAGGAATACCCCGGGGTCTACAGAACCCATTGGGAACTACTATTAAACTAGAATGTAAACTCCTTGAGGGCAAGGATTTTTCTCTCTTGTTCATTGATGTATTCCTTATACCTTGGCATGCTATTCACTCTGGGACTTTTTAACCTCTCTCAAGTGTTATTTCTGAATCTGGGTCACTTTATTCACTCTGTTTTTCTGTTGGAGCACATCCTTCAATACCTTCCTAAAAAAGGATGAGCTTGAGGTATAATTGGAGCCCTTGCATATCTGAAAATGTCTTTATTCTGATCTCATATTAGATCTCTGCTTCAGCTGAATATACATTCTAGTTTGAAACTGATTTTCACTTAGAATCCTGAAGGCAAGTGTCCATTGTTTGCTGTGTTGCTGCTGAGAAGCCCTGTGCTTTTTACCGTTTTTTACCTTTAGAAGTTTCTAGGTTCTTCTTTGTATTTTTCGTTTCTGAAGTTTCATGAGGTATGTCAGGTATAGGTCTTTTCAAATTCATTGTCCCAGGGACTTAGGGCAATTCATGTCTTTCAATTCTGTAAATTTTTAAAATTATTTCTTGGATAGTTTTCTTTTTCTGTTTTCTATGCTCTGTTTCTTTCTGGAATATAAGTTGGATATTGGACTTATTCGATTGATCCTCTTTTACCTCCTATTTTTTAAAATCTTTTTCTTTCTACTTTTCATGAGCCCTTTGATAGTATCCTTTGACCCTGTTGTGTTATTTACAACTTATTGTTTGTTTAAATTTCAAGATTTTGCTCCTATTCTATGGCTGTTCCTCCTTTTCTTGTTTGGATCATCTTCTCATATATTTCTAAGGATAGTGTTTTTTTTTGAAGTCTTCTTGCATGTTCCTGGCTTACTATGAGTTGCTTGATTTTCTGCTTGGCTTCTGTCAATTATGATGAAGAGTTTCATCACATGATTTGTTTTCTTTTGTTGTATAATTACTAATAAGTTACCAGAAGAAACATTTGTAGAAAAAAGTTTACTGTGGGGAATTTCAGTGGTTAAGACTCCATACTCTTGCTGCTGAGGACCCAGGTTTGGTGCCTGGTCAGGGAACTAAGATCCCACAAACCGTGTGGCACGGCCAAAGCAAAAAGAAGTATTTTTTAAAAAGTTTGCTGTGTTTAAGGTTTGGGCTTGTTAACTGGTGGACTTGGTTTTATTATAGGTTCTTCCAGTACTGTTTAGTTTTTGGAAAAAAGATTACTCTGAATTTTTGGAGCCAAGTACACACGAAGTGAAGTGAAATGGCTCAGTCATGTCCGACTTTTTGTGAACCCATGGACTATAGCCCTACCAGGCTCCTCTGTCCATGGGATTTTCCAGGCAAGGATACTGGAGTGGGTTGCCATTTCCCTCTCCAGAGGATCTTCCCGACCCAGGGATCAAAGCCAGGTCTCCCGCATTGTAGACAGATGCTTTACCATCTGAGCCCCCAGGGAAGTACACACAGGGTGACAGTATTTACTGTTAGATTGTTCACTTAATCCCTTTAAATACTTTGGACTTCCCTGTGGCTCAGACGGTAAAGCGTCTGCCTACAAGGCAGAAGACCCGGGTTCAATCCCTGGGTCGGGAAGATCTCCTGGAAAAGGAAATGGCAACCCACTCCAGTATTCTTGCCTGGAAAATCTCATGGACAGAGGAGCCTGGTAGGGCTATAGTCCATGGGGTCACAAAGAGCTCGATAATCCCTTTAACTTTTAGTTGAACATATCTCTGCCCTCTTTTCCTGTACCCCTGAACCTGGTGCTTCACTATTTCATCATTTTTCTAAAACAAACCACCTGTCCTTCTGGAAATGGGGAAAAGCAGTCCCCTATGATGCTAAAGCTGAAAATCCAGTACTTTGGCCAGCTCATGCAAAGAGTTGACTCATTGGAAAAAACTCTGATGCTGGGAGGAATTGGAGGCAGGAGGAGAAGGGGACGGCAGAGGATGAGATGGCTGGATGGTATCAATGACTCGATGGACATGAGTCTGAGTGAACTCTGGGAGATGGTGATGGACGGGGAGGCCTGGCGTGCTGCAATTCATGGGGTCACAAAGAGTCGGACACGACTGAGCGACTGAACTGAACTGATCTGGTTGAATGGCATCGGGGAACTGAGCAATTACTTCTTTATAGAATTTCAACCAATTCCTTTGTTTTTTAGTTCTGTGCCTCCTTGTGCCTGCTATGGTATCTGGTGTCTCAAATCCTGATCCTTTCTGATTTTTGCTGTGTGAATTGGCTTTTCTTCAATTGGAAATCTCTGCAGTTGCTTGATGTTCAGCATTCTTAGTTCTAAATCCTGCATCTGTTTTTTATTTGCTAAAAATTTGTTGACATATCTTGTCTACTGTTTCTGTAGTTTTCTCCTGTAGTCTTCATTATCCTCTTTATACTTTTTTGTCCTTTACTAACTGAACTGAACTGATAATGTTAGTATTTTTTTAAGCCAGGTAATAAATAAAAACCCATCTTAATTTGGTTATTTGCAAGTAGAGAAAATTCTTAACTGTTTAAAGGTTGAAACAAGAAAAATGAAATTAGAGTGCTTAGATGATCAATATTATCAATTATATACAAATTCCTTAATGAAATACATACATATATATACACATACATACATATATACATATACAGAGATATCTGGTTATATATGATATATAATGGCTATATGGATATAAATATGTAAATACATGTTATTGTTGTTTTTAGTCACTAAGTTGTGTCTGACTTTGCGACCCCATAAACTACAGTATGCCAGGCTTCCTTGACTTCACTGTCTCTTGGAGTTTGCTCAAACTCATGTTCATTGAGTCAATGATGCCAGCCAACTGTCTCATCTTCTGTTACCTCCTTCTCCTCCTGTCCTCAGTCTTTCCCAGCATCAGGGTCTTTTCCAGTGAGTTGGTTCTTTGTATCAGGTGGCCAAAGTATTGGAGTTTCAGCTTCAGCATCATTCTTTCCAATGAATATTCAGGGTTGATTTCCTTTAGGATGGACTGGTTTGATCTCCTTGCAGTCCAAGGGACTCTCAAGAACTTCTGCAGCACCATGTTTCGAAAACATTGATTCTTCGGCACTGACGCTTAGGCTTCTTGATGGTCCAAGTCACATCTATACATGACTGTGGGAAAAACCATAGCTTTCACTGTGTGGACCTTTGGTGGCAAAGTGATGTCTCTGCTTTGTAGTAAGCTGTCTAGGATTGTCATAGCTTTTCTTCCAAGGACAAGTGTCTTTTAATTTCATGGGTACAGTCACTGTCTGCAGTGATTTTGGAGCCCAAGAATAAACCTGTCACTGTTTGCACTTTTTCCCCATCTGTTTGCCATGAAGTGATGGGACTGGATGCCATGGTCTTTGTTTTTTGAATGTTGAGCTTTAAGCCAGCTTTTTTCACTCCCCTCCTTTACCCTCATCAAGAGGATCTTTAGTTTATTGTATACACACATTTAAATATATATGTATGTATGTACATATATACTGTATGTATATATAAGATTTCATAATTGTGTTTTGAGAGCTGGAGAGGATCATGGTGATCTTACATGAAGTGCAGTTTTGTTTTCAATGAGGAAACTGGCTTAGATATGCTAGTGATTTACTGAGCTTTTCAAAACCAAGTTCTTCCAATGTTCAGCTGAACTGTGAAATGTTAGAAATGTGAATAGCTTTGAGGTTCAGAACTAAATTTAAAGTCTAATTCTGGCTCCAGGTAAATAGCTTTAAGTTTTGAATTGAGTTATAACAGTGACTTTCAACTAGAACTGCATTAGAGTCAAGGAAGGCATGGCTCACTTGGTTCTGAAAACAAAGCTGTAATTTAATGTATTGCTTTTTTAAGAGTAATGATATTTAACTTAATTTAAATAAATATTAAAATGAAGTGTGAGATTTTTGTTTATCTGATTCATTAATTATTCACCCTGCCTATTAGGAAAGATGGATCTTCCTTTTATGTGACATACAAAGATAGCTAATATCTATTTTAGTAAAAAAAAGATTCCATATGAGAATCTAAGTTTAAAGTAAGACAAGTAGGCTTCTTATCAGTTATTGGCTAAATATAAAAACCTTATATTCTATATGTTTTTCTTTTGTATAGTAAATATGCAAATATACCATAGCTATATGGAATATAGTTCAGTTCAGTCGCTCAGTCGTGTCTGACTCTTTGCGACCCCACAAATCACAGCACGCCAGGCCTCCCTGTCCATCACCAACTCCTGGAGTTCACTCAGACTCACGTCCTCGAGTCATTGATGCCATCCAGCCATCTCATCCTCTGTCATCCCCTTCTCCTCCTGCCCCCAATCCCTCCCAGCATCAGAGTCTTTTCCAGTGAGTCAAGTCTTCGCATGAGGTGGCCAAAGTACTGGAGCTTCAGCTTTAGCATCATTCCTTCCAAAGAAATCCCAGGGCTGATCAGTTAAAAAAGAGAAAAAAAATTACCCAATTTCCTTACTTAAATATGTATCAATTGTCTTCATTTTTGCTCTTACTCATAGGCATATATTTTCTTACATTGTAGTCTCTCTACAGTTTTAATTGTATTTTTTATTGTGTTTGTTTCTGGCTGCACTGGATCTTTGTTTCTGCAGAAGCTTTTCTCTTCTTGCAGTACACGGTTGTCTTATCGCGATGACTTGTTTCAGAGCACAGACTCAAGTGCGCTCAGGCTTCAGTAGCTGTCGCTTATGGGCTCAGTAGTGTGGCTGCAGGGTTCTGGAGCACAAACTCAGGAGTTGTGGGGCACGGGCTTAGTTTCTGCGGGGCACGTGGGATCTTAAGGCATATATTTTCTTACATTGTAGTCTCTCTACAGTTTTAATTGTATTTTTTATTGTGTTTGTTTCTGGCTGCACTGGATCTTTGTTTCTGCAGAAGCTTTTCTCTTCTTGCAGTACACGGTTGTCTTATCGCGATGACTTGTTTCAGAGCACAGACTCAAGTGCGCTCAGGCTTCAGTAGCTGTCGCTTATGGGCTCAGTAGTGTGGCTGCAGGGTTCTGGAGCACAAACTCAGGAGTTGTGGGGCACGGGCTTAGTTTCTGCGGGGCACGTGGGATCTTCTTGGATCAGGGGTCAAACCCTTGCCTCTTGCTTTGTAGGTGGATTCATTACCATTAAGCCACCAAGGAAGCCCTCTGTACATACAGTTTTACATAATGCTACAGTGGAAAACTTTGCAGATATATGCCTAGAAATAAGATTGTTTTGTCAAAGAAGCATCAACATTTTAAAAACTCTTTATTTAATTTGCTTAATTGCTTTCTGGAAGGATTTTATCACCACTTTTATAGGTACTAGCAATGTGAACAGTTAGACTTCATTTTTGATATCTTAGTTAACAATACTTCATCAACTTTGGTACATTACTTAACACTTCCTTTCTCATATTTTATGAGTTACATGATAATGGTGTATTGTTTCAGTTTGCACTTTGTTGATGACTAATGAGGTCTTATCCATTTGAAATTTTAGAATTTTCAATTCAGTTCAGTTGCTCAGTTGTGTCCGACTCTTTGCGACCCCAAGATCCGCAGCAGGCCAGGCCTCCCGGCATCAGGGTATTTTCCAGTGAGTCAGCTCTTCACATCAGGTGGCCAAAGTACTGGAGTTTCAGCTTCAGCATCAGTCCTTCCAAGGAATATTCAGGACTGATCTCCTTTAGAATGGACTGGTGGGATCTCCTTGCAGTCCAAGGGACTCTCAAGAGTCTTCTCCAACACCACAGTTCAAAAGCATCAATTCTTTGGCTCTCAGCTTTCTTCACAGTCCAACTCTCACATCCATACATGACCACAGGAAAAACCATAACCTTGACTAGACGGACCTTTGTTGGCAAAGTAATGTCTCTGCTTTTTAATATGCATCTAAGTTGGTCATAACTTTCCTTCCAAGGAGTAAGTGTCTTTTAATTTCATGGCTGCAATCACCATCTGCAGTGATTTTGAGGCCCAGAAAAATAAAGTCAGCCACTATTTCCCTATCTATTTGCCATTAAGTGATGGGACTGGATGCCATGATCTTCGTTTTCTGAATGTTGAGCATGAAGCCAAATTTTTCGCTCTCCTCTTTCACTTTCATCGAGAGACTTTTTAGTTCCTCTTCACTTTCTGCCATAAGGGTGGTGTCATCTGCATATCTGAGGTTATTGATATTTCTCCCAGCAATCTTGATTCCAGCTTGTGCTTCCTCCAGCCCAGCATTTCTCATGATGTACTCTGCATAGAAGTTAAATAAACAGGGTGACAATATACAGCCTTGACGTACTCATTTTCCTATTTGGAACCAGTCTGTTGTTCCTTGTCCAGTTCTAACTGTTGCTTCCTGACCTGCATACAGATTTCTCAAGAGGCAAGTCAGGTGGTCTGGTATTCCCATCTCTTGAAGCATTTTCCACAGTTTATTGTGATCTACACTGTCAAAGGCTTTGGCATAGTCAATGAAGCAGAAATAGATGTTTTTTTGGAACTCTCTTGCTTTTTCGATGATCCAGTAGATGTTGGCAATTTGATCTCTGGTTCCTCTGCCTTTTCTAAACCCTGCTTAAACATCTGGAAGTTCATGGTTCACATACTGTTGAAGCCTGGCTTGGAGAATTTTGAGCATTACTTTACTAGCATGTGAGATGAGTGCAATTGTGCGGTAGTTTGAGCATTCTTTGGCCTTGCCATTCTTTGGGATTGGAATGAAAACTGACCTTTTCCAGTCCTGTGGCCACTGCTTAGTTTTCCAAATTTGCTGGCATATTGAGTGTAGCACTTTCACAGCGTCATCTTTCAGGATTTGAAACAGTTCAACTGGAATTCCATCACCTCCACTAGCTTTGTTGGTAGTGATGCTTCCTAAGGCCCACTTAACTTCACATTCCAGGATGTCTGGCTCTAGATGAGTGATTATCACCATCGTGATTATCTGGGTTGTGAAGATCTTTTTTGTACAGTTCTTTCATGTATTCTTGCCACCTCTTCTTAATATCTTCTGCTTCTGTTAGGTCCCTGTTATTTCTGTCCTTTATTGTGCCCATCTTTGCATGAAATGTTCCCTTGGTATCTTTAATTTTCTTGAAGAGATCTCTAGTCTTTCCCATTCTGTTGTTTCCTCTGTTTCTTTGCATTGATTGCTGAGGAAGGCTTTTGTATCTCTCCTTGCTATTCTTTGTAACTCTGCATTCAAATGGGTGTATATCTTTCCTTTTCTCCTTTGCTTTTTGCTTCGCTTCTTTTCACAGCTATTTGTAAGTCCTCCTCAGACAGCCATTTTGCTGTTTTGCATTTCTTTTTCTTGGGGATGATCTTGACTCCTGTCTCCTGTACAATGTCACAAACCTCCATCCATAGTTCATCAGGCACTCTGACTATTAGATCTAGTGCCTTAAATCTATTTCTCACTTCCACTGTATAATCATAAGGGATTTGATTTACCTCATACCTGAAGGGTCTAGTGGTTTTCCCCATTCTCTTCAATTTAAGTGTGAATTTGGCAATAAGGAGTTCATGATCCGAGCCACAGTCAGCTCCCAGTCTTGTTTTTGCTGTTTGTATAGAGCTTCTCCATCTTTGGCTGCAGAGAATATAACCAGTCTGATTTTGTTGTCAACCATCTGGTGACATCCATGTGTAGAGTATTCTCCTGTGTTGTTGGAAGAGAGTGTTTGCTACGACCAGTGGATTCTCTTGGCAGAACTCTATTAGCCTTTGCCCTGCTTCATTCTGTACTCCAAGGACAAATTTGCCTGTTATTCCAGGTGTTTCTTGACTTCCTACTTTTGCATTCCAGTGCCGTATGATGAAAAGGACATCTTTTTTGGGTGTTAGTTCTAGAAGGTCTTGTCCGTCTTCATAGAACCATTCAGCTTCTTCAGCGTTACTGGTCGGGGCAGAGTCTTGGATTACTGTGATATTGAACAGTTTGCCTTGAAAACGAACAGAGATACAAAATTTCTGATAGCTTGAAGAGAGATGAAAATTTTACAATTTTCAGTTAGGAAAGTTTAACTCTAAAAGATAGTAAAATGTCTTTTATCTTTAGGGAATGTGAGATTATACGATTAGATAATTGATCCCTAAACCAAGTATCATATAATTAATGATAAATGCAACTTGAAGCATAAGAAAATTGTGTAAGGAACCATCCTCAGGGTTGACAGTTTTGGAGACATTTTAAAAAATTTAGGACGAGTTTACTTTATTCATAAATTTTGACAACGGTAAACTGATAGTGCTAGGAGACTGTACTAGAGCTGTTTCTCATGTCTTGTTAAGATTGGTACATTTAAATTATACTTTACTAAGGCATTGGAAATTTTTACAGATACAAGAAAATTACTATATTAAATTTCATCCGTTGTTCCATTATGTTAGAAATAATTTTCTTTTGATTTAAACCTGTAGAAATGGGCCGCCGGTCATCAGATACTGAAGAAGAAAGCAGAAGCAAGAGAAAAAAGAAACACCGAAGACGATCTTCTTCCAGCAGTTCTTCAGATAGCAGAACGTACAGCCGAAAGAAAGGTGGAAGGAGATCAAGGTCAAAGTCAAGATCTTGGTCCAGAGATCTTCAGCCTCGCTCACATTCTTATGATAGAAGGTGATTTTCATAATTTTTACTTATGTAGTAGCAAGAGTGACATTCCTTAGAGTTCATATGGTTTTGTACTTTGAAGTTTTATGGGTGAAATATTTTTCTTTTTGTAGTTATATATTTATGAGGTTTAAGTCTCAACTTAAAGATTTTATTTTGTTTTCTTCCAGACCTCTCCCATAGGTCTTTATCCTTTGTCTATTCTTTGTAGATAAGCCTATCAACCAGTATAGTTCTCATAACATAGTATCTGGTAACATTTTGAAGGCAAGTAATATTTGAGTATGTTCTTTTTCAGACGTAGACATCGATCAAGCAGTAGCTCTTCTTATGGCTCTAGAAGAAAACGAAGTCGAAGTCGTTCAAGGGGTCGAGGAAAATCATACAGAGTTCAGAGGTCTAGGTCAAAAAGCAGAACAAGAAGGTATGCCATATCAACTAATTACTGCTTTGTAACAAAGTATAGTGACCTAAAGCAATAATCCTTTTTTTTTCCCTCCATTTTACAATGTTGTCTTAGCTTACCTGGCAGTTCTGTTAGTTTCACCTAGGGTCACGCCGTGGTTGTAGCTTTCTGATAGCTTGATTGAAACTGGTTGGTGCAGTGTGGCTTCATTCATGTATCTGGCATTTGGTGCTGGCTGTTGGCTCAGCAGCGGGGGGTCGGGTGGGGGGTAGGTGCCTTAGTTTCCCTGTGGCTTTTCATCCTTTGATAGGAATGGCTGGGCTTTTTCACGTGATAGAGGAAGTATTTCAAGAATGTGAGAACAGATCTGCAAAATCTCTTAAGGAATAACCCAGTGTATTTTGGGGTGACTGTGTCCCTGCTGAATTCATGTTGAAGTTTCAACCCCCAGTATAACTCTGTTTGGAGATAGGTTCGTTATGGAGGTAATTAAAGTTAAGGTCATAAAGGTCGGTGGGTCCCTAACCCAATAGGGCTGGTGGTCTTATAAGAAGAGAGAGAGAGAGATCTTTCTCTGTCTTTGAACATACACTCAGAGGAAAGGCCAAGACACTGAAAAATGGCCATCTACAAACCAGGAAGGGAGCCCTTATCATGAACCAGATCAGCTGGCATATTGATCTTTGACTTTAAGGCCTTTGTGAGATACATTTCTGTTGTTTAAGCTTTCCGGTATATGTACTTTGTTATAGCGGCCTGGGCAGACTAGTTAGTACCTGATGTCATTCCACTTGGATTTTCTGGCTGTGCTCAAGGGCCAGTAATATAGAGTATAGTCTATCTGGAAAGAGTTGGATGTTTTGAGTAATGCTAGAGGATATGGTTGAATACGATGGGGACCATGGTAAGGAGGGACCACCATTTTTGAGAAGAGTCTTAGGACAAAAATAGTATTTTAGGAAAAGCAGTTTCTTTTGCATAGTTTTTCATCATGTTAGGCTCTAGTTTTGGCAGTATGTTAATTCGCAGCATGATTTTGTTATCTAGGCATAAAATTCTATATGTCTCTCTGAATCTGAAGTTGGATAATAACAGTCAAGTCCAAATGTTTAACTTTTCTGGCCTTGTGCTATTTGGCCCCAGCCCCCTCTCCTTTGTACACACTCAACATGAAAGAAGCCACTTTGTGTTACATGCCTTTTGTTCTCCATCCATGCCTCTGAGTTGCTCAGTTTGTTTATTTGAGCATGCTCTTTCTTCCAGTTTTTTATATTGTCTCTAATTTAAGAAGTTTTCCTACCCTTTAGTGTTCAGGTCTGTTTAATCTCTATTTCTCTTCCTTAAATCATTTCTTAATTTTTACCTTTTCACTCCCAAGTCACATTTAATCCATCCTTTCTCATCCACCATCACATCTGACTCCTGATTTGTAAAAGTTGCATTATGAATATTATGTTGTTCTTCTCATATATCATAAACTCTTGCAGGGGAATCTCTTGGTACCAAACATTGCTGTTAGAAACTGATTATCGGAAAACAACTTCAACTGAAATTTCCTATCAGGGAGAACAGAAATAATAATCCATGCTTTTGTATGGTCTTTTTTAGTTTGTAGAGCATTTTCACATGCACCTTATAAGTCAAACACAGTTTGATTTGGAAAATGCAAGCCACTGGATTCCAATCATCAGGCTTTTAACTTGGGGAATTAAAGGTTTATATAACTTTTGGAAGGCTCAGGGAATTAGGGAAACTATTTAGCCTGAAGTATGGAAGCTGCTTATTTTCTTTTAAGAACTTTTAAGAACTCTAGCTTTGTAGCACCAAAGTGTGTAGTTCTCAAGAAACTACTTACCTGGAGGCTGCTTCTCTTAAGTATCTACCTGTAACTGTGTCCAGATGGGAATCTGGAGAGGTTAATTTCTTCTATTTTACAATGCAAGAAAGGTCTGAAAAGAAATGTCAGTGATGTCTACTCAGCAATGAACTATCCAGCACACATTCATTTTACTGCTGGTTTTGAGTTTTGTAACCCTGTCAGGCTCTCATGCAGGTTTATACCTGCATTTTGTATATGAGGAAACAAGTTCAGAGGTTTATTCAAAATAACAATTTCTCAGTCTCTTTTATCTCTTGTAACACTTTCTTCGGGATATAACTGCAATAACTAAATAGTCTGGAGATGTTGAAAAGCACTAGTTTTGAGAAAATACTTCTATCCATGTTTGACACGTGACATAATTTTGGAAAATGTGTTTTAGGACTTTGTTCTTCAAAATGTTTAAACCGAAAGAGTTTCTAGGTTAATCTTAATTTAAAAAGAAAATTAGACAACTCATTCCATGAAAAGTTTAGTTAATTAAGGCTTTAATTTAAATAAAGAAGATATAGGTACATTTGTTCCTCAGTATCTTTAGGAGATTGATTACAGGACCTGCTGCCGATTCCAAAGTCTGAAGATGCTTGGGTCCCATGGTTGGCCTTCCCTCTCCACAGTTCTTCATCTACATATCCGGCCAGCTGCAGTTTATGTAGTACTGTAGTATTTATTGAAAAAAGATCTACAGTTCAAAAAAATCCTCACAGTTCAAACCTACGATGTTCAAGGGTTAACTCTAGTGAGTTTTTCAAAGAAAAAGTATAGTACTGTGTGATTCTAAATTTTAAGATACATTATTAATGATCTCTGTGCTTTTTAATAAAAGAGTGATATCAGTCATGGGAAGTCAAATACTTTCACAAAACTTTGTTGTTACATGTCTAAAAAGGAATTAAAAGATGAAGCATGTTTTGAGGGATGGCAGGAAGAGAAAAGTCAAATATTTAATTTGCTGCAAGTTTCCATGGATAAGTTATACAGTAATTTGATGATTTTGCGTTTTAGTGCAATTTTTATGTTCTTAAATTACTCAAGTTGTGACATATATCATATCACTTCCTTTTATAACAGTGAGAAACCTACTGTTATTCACAGTATATTTACTTATTTCCTCAATTTTAGAATACACAGAATGTAGTTACAGAACTGCTTATATGTACCACTATAAAAAACAAACTTATCTCAAAGTAGAATTGCTGAATTTTTTTGAGGTGCCTGTATCAATTTACATTCCCACCAAGAGTGCACAAGGGCTCCCTTTTCTCCACATCCTTGGCAACACGTTATTTGTTTTCTTTTGATAAAAGCCATTCTGACAGGTGTGAGGGGCTATCTCATTGTGTTTTGATTTGCGTTTTCCTCATGGTTAGTGATGTTGAGCATCTTTTCACGTGTCTGTTGATCATCTGTATGTCTTTGAAAAAATGTCTATTTGGGTCCTCTGCCTATTTTGTAGTCTAGTTTGTTTTTTTGATGTTTAGTTCTATGAGTTCATTGTATATTTTGGATATTAACCAGTTATCAGATATATCATTTGCAAATATCTTCTGCAATTCAGCAGACTGACTTTTTGCTTTGTTGATAGTTTCCTTCGTTGTATGAAAGTTTTTTAGTTTTATGTAGTCCTATTTATTTTTGCTTTTGTTTCCTTTGCTCAAAGAGACTTGTCCAAAAAATATTGCTAGGACCAATGTCAAAAAAGCATACTGCTTCTTCTAGAAGTTTTATGGTTTCAAATCTTACATTTAAATCTTTAATCGATTGTGAGTGTATGTTTGTGTATGGTATGAAAAAATAGTCCAGTTTGATTATTTTGCATGTAATTGTCCAGTTTTTCTGGCACCACTTATTGAAGAGGTTGTCTTTTCCTTAGTGTATGTTCTTATCTTCTTTGTTGTAAATTAATTGCCCATGTAAGTGTGGTTTCATTTCTGGGCTATCTGTTTTCCATTGATCTATGTATCTGTTTTTAGGTCAAACCCATATTGTTTTGATGATTATAGCTTTGTAATATAGCTTGAAATCGGGAAGCACAATCCTCCAACTTTTTCTTTTTTCTCAAGATTGTTTGGCTATTGAGGGTTTTTTGTGTTTCCTTACAAATTTTTTAGATTGTTCTACTTCTGAGAAAATACCATTGGAATTTTGATGGAGATTGCATTGAATCTGTATATTATTTTGGGTAGTATGGATTATGTTAAATTTACACCCTGCTACCTTACTCAGTTCTTTCATTGTTTGAATTAGTTTTAGCATTGATTCTCTAGGATTTGTCACATACAGTGTCATATTTTCTGCAATTAGATATACTTTTGTTTCTTTTCCAATTTTTATTCTTCTGTTTGCTTTCTCTCATCTAATTAATGGGCTTTTATTTCCAGTAAAATATTTAATACCAGAGGAGATGATATACATTCTTATCTTTTTCCTGATTTTAGTGCAAATGCACCTGTGCACAGTCACTAAGTCATGTCAGACTTTTTGTGACCTCAGTGACTGTAGTCTGCCAGGTTCCTCTCTACGTGGAATTTATTTATATGATAACATGAATATACATATATATATATACAGTGTTATACTTAACACTGTATATATATAGTGTTAAGAGGGGATCTGTAACTTTGTTTTTATTTTTTCCAGGAATGGATATTGAATTTTGTTGAAGGCTTTTTCATCATCTGTGAATAGAATCAAGTCCCCACCCCCACCCCACCCCCCCGGCCTTAGATCTTAAGGAACTGATCTTGGTTTTCTGGATTAAATCTTAGTTGTTCCTGGTGTAGTATTTTCTTAATGTGCTCACTAATTTTTAAGGTGAGTACTTTTACAATTATAGTCATATGTGATGTTGGTCTTTTTTTTTTGTACTATGTTTATCAGTTATTACTTATCGTTATTCTTGCTTCATAAAAAGAATTGGGAAGGTTTTCTGGTATTCAGAGCTATAGATTTGTGAAACCATCTGGGCCTGGTGCTTTTTTATTTTTTGATAACTTTATTTCTTCAACAGAAATTGGTCAGTTTAAACTTTGTAGTTCTTATAGACTTAATTTTGGTAAATTATATTTTTCTGGTGTATTAACTGTTTCACCTGTATTTTAAAATTTATTTGTCTAGAAATCTGCAAAGTAATTTCTTATGATTTAAGCTTTCTTCCTTCTGTTTCAATGCTTATTTTCCTCTTATCACTTATTATTTTTTATATTTATGCTTTCTCCTTTATTTAAGTTAGTTAGTTAACTGTATATTTTGTTAATTTAAAAGCAAACATTTAAATTGATTACTTAGATCTTTTTATCCATTTTCTATCTTATTAATTCCTGCTTTTATTCTTATTTTCTGCTTTGTGCTTTCTTTGGTTTAGTTTGTTATTCCTTTTCAAGTCTTGAACTGCTAATTATTTATATTTCTGCCTCATTTCTATTGATAAAAATATTAAAGTGTTTAAATTAAATGAATTTTCTTTTAATCGCTGCTTCAAATATATCTCATAGATTTCTTCTAGCATGTTTTTATGAAAAATTTCAAGCACTGAGCAAAATTGAATTTTACAGTGAAGACCCATATATCTGCCACCTTGATCCTTGATTGCAATTTTTTTTTTTACTTTACAACTTACTCATTTATCTATTTCTCTCTCTATCCATTAATTTATCCTAAATTTTTTATGCATTACCAGTTGAAGACATTAGTAGGCTTTCCCCTTAAATCTTTAGCATGCTTATCCGTAAGTAGAGTTTAGTATTTCTTTATAAATTTTTCCTTTTGAAAACAAAAACGAATTTCTCTTTGAGGCAAAATTTATATACACTGAAATGCACAAATTCTAAGCATATACTTGATAAGTTCTTATGCATGCATTACCTGCCAACATACATTACTCTTACCCAGAAAATTCCCTCATTTGTTGTTGTTCAGTCACTGAGAGATGTCCAGCTCTTTGTGACTTTATGGACTACAGCATGCCAGTCCTTCCCTGTCCTTTACCATCTCTTGGAGCTTGCTCAAACTCCAATCCATTGAGTCAGTGACGCCATCCAACCATCTCATCCTCTGTCATCCCCTTCTCCTGTCTTCCATCTTTCCCAGCATGAGTCTTTGCTAAGGTGTGGGCTCTTCACATCAGGTGGCCAAAGTACTGGAGTTTCAGCTTCAGCATCAGTCCTTCCAATGAATATTTAGGACTGATTCCTTTAGGATGGACTGGTTGGATCTCCTTGCAGTCCAAGGGACTCTCAAGAGTCTTCTCCAATACCACAGTTCAAAAACATCAATTCTTTGGCTCTCAGCTTTCTTTATAGTCGAACTCTCACATCCATACATGACCACTGGAAAAACTATAGCCATGACAACACGGACTTTTGTTGACAAAGTAATGTCTCTGCTTTTGAATATGCTATCTAGCATATTGGTCATAACTTTCCTTCTAAGGAGTAAGCATCTTTTAATTTTATGGCTGCAGTCACCATCTGCAGTGATTTTGGAGCCCAGAAAAATAAAGTCAGCCACTGTTTCCACAGTTTCCCCATCTATCTGCCATGAAGTGATGGGACCAGATGCCATGATCTTAGTTTTCTGAATGTTGCACTTTAAGCCAACTTTTTCACTCTCTTTCACTTTCGTCAAGAGGCTCTTTAGTTCTTCTTCACTTTCTGCCATAAGGGTGG
>SJXQ01008001.1:0-11005 GCA_006408695.1 Aepyceros melampus | reverse complement strand
TCAATAACCTCAGATATGCAGATGACACCACCCTTATGGCAGAAAGTGAAGAGGAGCTAAAAAGCCTCTTGTTGAAAGTGAAAGAGGAGAGTGAAAAGGTTGGCTTAAAGCTCAACATTCAGAAAACGAAGATCATGGCATCTGGTCCCATCACTTCATGGGAAATAGATGGGGAAACAGTAGAAACAGTGTCAGACTTTATTTTTTTGGGCTCCAAAATCACTGCAGATGGTGACTGCAGCCATGAAATTAAAAGACACTTACTCCTTGGAAGAAAAGTTATGACTAACCTAGATGGTATATTCAAAAGCAGAGACATTACTTTGCCGACTAAGGTCCGTCTAGTCAAGGCTATGGTTTTTCCTGTGGTCATGTATGGATGTGAGAGTTGGACTGTGAAGAAGGCAGAGTGCCAAAGAATTGATGCTTTTGAGCTGTGGTGTTGGAGAAGACTCTTGAGAGTCCCTTGGACTGCAAGAAGATCCAACCAGTTCATTCTGAAGGAGATCAGCCCTGGGATTTCTTTGGAAGGAATGATGCTAAAGCTGAAACTCCAGTACTTTGGCCACCTCATGTGAAGAGCTGACTCATTGGAAAAGACTGATTCTGGAAGGGATTGGGGGCAGGAGGAGAAGGGGACGACCGAGGATGAGATGGCTGGATGGCATCACGGACTCAATGGATGTGAGTCTGAGTGAACTCCGGGAGTTGATGATGGACAGGGAGGCTTGGCGTGCTGCCATTCATGGGGTCGCAAAGAGTCGGACACGACTGAGCGACTGAACTGAACTGAACTGAACTGAATCACATGACTGGTTCTCCTGGCAACAAGCCCCCATCCTTGGATGGGATCCAAAGTCACTTTCCCTGAGGCATTTTTAGGAACTGAGGACTAGATAACAAATATTCTATTAGTCTTATCACTCAGGAAATTCCATGGTCAGGGAGATGTGAGCCAGGAATTGTGGATTGAGAGCAAGTATATTTTAAAAATACATACTTGGTTGCTTGCGTGACCAAATGATGACCAGACGTGTATGTGTGTATCCTAAAAGTTGTAAGAAACCTGCTTTTTCATTTGTCTTCATTGGTACTGAATATCCTGGTCAAAACAATTAGACTAGACAAAGGAATGAATGAATTGGGAAAATGAAGACAAATTGGAATGCCAGAATTAACATTATTTCTGTTTGTAGCAACATGATCTTACATGTTTAAAACCGTAAAGATTTCAAACACACACACACACAAAACACACACACAGTGTTAGAACTAATAAAATACCTCAGCAAAGTTGTAAGATGTTAAATCAAGACACAAAATCAGTTTCATTTCTATATATTATGTTATACAATAACAGTGAAAAATTTGAAAAGGAAATTGAGAAAACAATTCCATGTACAATAACATCAAAAAGAATGAAACACCTAGGAATAAACTTAACCAATGAGACAAAAGATGTGTACACTGAAAAGTACAAAATGTTGTTAAAGAAATTAAGGAAGCATATATAAATAGAAAAACATCCAATGTTGATGAACTCGAAGACTCAATATTGTTAAAACGTGAATACTACCTAAAGCAATTTACAGATTTAATAGAATCCATATCAAAACCTTATTAACATATTTTTGCAAATTGAATTGCAAAATTAAATCCTAAAATTCGTGTGGAATTTCAACAGACCCCAACGGGCAAAAACAATCTTGAAAAAAATGAAGTTGGTGGTCTCATATCATTCAATTTCAAAACTTATTACCAAGCTACTCAAGATAGCGTGGTTACTTGTTAAAACCATTCTTATTGACCAGTGGAATAGAATAGAGAGCACAGAAATAAAGCCTCATATATATGATCAGATAATCTTCAACAAGCATGACAAACCCTTTTAATGAGGATTGACAGTCTTTCCAGCAATTGGTGATGGGAAGTTCAGTTCAGTTCAGTCTCTCAGTTATGTCCAACTCTTTACAACCCCATGGACTGCAGCACACCAGGCTTCCCTGTCCATCACCAACTCCCAGAGCTTGCACAAACTCATGTTGATCAAGTAGTGATTCCATCCAACCGTCTCATCCTCTGTCATCTCCTCCTTCTCCTGCCTTCAATCTTTCCCAGCATCAGGGTCTTTTCCAGTGAGTCAGTTCTTTGCATCAGGTGGCCAAACTATTGGGGTTTCAGATTATGCATCAGTTCTTCCAATGAATATTCAGGACTGATTTCCTTTAGGATTGACTAGTTTGATCTCCTTGCAGTCCAAGGGACTCTCAAGAGTCTTCTCCAATACCACAGTCCAAGGGACCCTCAAGAGTCTTCTCCAATACCACAGCCCCAAAGCCTCATTCTTTGGTGCTCAGCTTTCTTTATAGTCCAAATCTCACATCTATACATGACTACTGGAAAAACCATAGCTTTGACTTAGACGGATTTTGTTGGCAAAGTAATGTCCCTGCTTTTTAATATGCTGTCTAGGTTGGTCATAGCTTTTCTTCCAAGGAGCAAGCATCTTTTAATTTCATGGCTGCAGTCACCATCTGCAGTGATTTTGGAGCCCCCCAAGATAGTCTCACTGTTTCCATTTTTCCCCCATCTGTGATGGGACTGAATGCCATGGTCTTTGTTTTTTTGAATGTTGAGTTTAAAGCCAGCTTTTTCACTCTCCTCTTTCATTTTCATTAGAAGCTCTTCAGTTCCTCTTCACTTTCTGCCATACAGGTGGTGTCATCTGCATATCTGAGGTTACTGATATTTCTCCTGGCAATCTTGATTCCAGCTTGTGCTTCATCTAGCCTGGCATTTCTCATGATGTACTCTGCATATAAGTTAAATAAGCAAGGTGAAAATATACAGCCTTAATGTACTCCTTTCCCAATTTGGAATCAGCCTGTTGTTCCATGTCCAGTTCTAACTGTTGCTTCTTGACCGGCATACAGATTTCTCAGGAGGCAGGTCAGGTGATTGGTATTCCCATTTCTTGAAGAATTTTCCAGTTTGTTGTGATCTACACAGTAAAAGGCTTTGGCATAATTAATGAAGCAGAAGTAGATGTTTTTCTGGAATTCTCTGGCTTTTTCAATGATCCAGCGATGTTGGCAATTTGATCTCTGCTTCCTCTGCCTTTTCTAAAATCAGCTTGAACACCTGGAAGTTCACGGCTCATGTATTGCTGACTCCTGGCTTGGAGAATTCTGAGCATTATTTGTTTAGCTTGTGAGATGAATGCGATTGTGCAGTAGTTTGAGCATTCTTTGGCATTGCCTTTCTCTGGGATGGGAATGAGAACTGATCTTTTCCACTCTTGTGGCCACTGGTGAGTTTTCCAAATTTGCTGGCATATTGAGTGTAGCACTTTAACACTGCAGTAGTATGTCAAAAGTTGGACACTTTTCCCAAGAAGATATGCAGAAGGCCAAGAAAGACATGAAAAGATCAGATAAGTGAGCAATCCAGTCATAAAAAGACAAACTGTACAATTCAGCTTATATGAAGTGCCCAGAATAGATAGAGGGAGTAGAATGGTGGTTGCTACAGGCTGTGGGGATGGGAGACTGAGGAGTTATTTAATGGTATGCATTTTCAGTTCTGAAGATGAAAGAGTTTTCTGGATTAGTTTAATGACCATGTGAATACATTGACACTACTGAGCTGTACATTGAAAATGTTTAAGATGGCAAATTTTAGGTTATATTTATCTTATCACATTTAAAAATTAGCTTAAAAATTCTTCAGCAGTAGACACACTTCCCATTGTTATCTATCACCAAGTAGATTTTATAATAATTTGAACATTACAACAACTACTTTGAAAGCCATCAGTGTGATCTACATTAAATTTATCATATTGAAATATATTTACTCTGAGTCTTTTAATTTCTGGTAGACTTTTTAAAAATTAAAATATGTTAAATACACTTAATAAAATATTTAATGAATGGAATCATGAAGCTTCAGATTGTGAAAGTTTTATTGAATTATAATTATTGAAAACAAAACATGCAAATGAGAAGGCATTGACAGTAAAAACAACAAAATTAAAGCAAGAGTTTAAAAAATTAAAGAATGAGAGCGCCAATAACACAAAATATAATTGTGAAATTTTCTTTGTGTTTTGGAACTTCTTGACTTTGTAAGAAAAATTCATTGGCTTTGTTATTGTTACTTGGTTAAATTTATATTTATTTACATAATGAAATGAATGAGCATAATGAATTGATGATGCTTAATTTTGAAACATTAACAAATATTTTTGATGAGTGCTATTAGATCAAAATATTTGTTGAAAAAATATAGTCTTAATGGAGAAAAAAATTGTGAATATCTGAGTTCTAATTTATACAATTAAACATAGAAAAAATAGAATTGAAAATATTTTTAATTTGGAAAATTTCTATGAGTTTATCAGTTATCTCAGCACCTATGGAAAGGATAGTCTCTCAGATGCAAATAATACAGTCTATATAGATGCATCAGATGTGTAAATAATTTCAGATTTATTAATCTTAAAAAGTAACTTTGAGACAAATTTCAGGCATATCCTCTCCAATAGTTAACATTTTTGGATTATAATTTTTAGTATGCTCTGTATATTAATATAGTATCTCAAGATGAGAAAATGTATGTTGGCAGAGATTTATTTTTATTTTTTCCTATTGTTAGGTCATATGATTTTAAAATGGAAGAAGGAAGGGGGAAGGGACAAATTTAGGGTATGGGACTAATAGATACAACTGTATACAGTGGATATATATATATAATAGATAAGCAACAAAGATATACTGTGTGGCGAAGGAAATTATAGCCATTATCTTATAATAGCCTTAATGTAGTATAACCTGCCAAAATGCTGAAATCACTGTGTTGTACACCTGAAATGAATACATTACTGTATGTCAACTTATTCCAGTAAAAAATTCTGAATATTTACTACTGGTATATATTTTTAAAAATTTGGAGTTGATCTAAGATTCTTGGATGGCAGATCTTTTTTCTACAGTGAAGTGAAAATATAGTTCACATTTTCTAGTTGTGAAACTGCCTTTGAGACATCACAACTGGACAAGAAACTATCAAAACGTTCCTGAGTGGATCACTTGGGTACCCTGTGTATTCCTTTCCGCTTCCATTTGGTAGCAGTAGTTCTACCTCATTTTGATAATCTGTCAATTACCCTTGCCAAGATGGTGATTCCTTTCCTTCCTTGTGTCTCTAGGAAGAAGGGTCTCCAAATGCCCAGGCACTTGTCCAGCTGATGTTGCTGCATCTCCTGGTGAAAGTATGCTTCCTTGGGGTAACAGGGGATGGCAATGTGCCACCTACCACAGGCAGGCTACCTACCTCATTGTCAGCTGGGACAGTAAGGATGCATTTGCAAAACCCCGCATAGCACCTGCTTTATCTGACCACTTTCATACCACTGCTGTAGTTTGGCATCTCTGGATGTAGATACTGAGATGGAGTCTAGCTTGTGGGTTATTTATTAGAAATCAACTCCCTTGGAAGAAGGGAGAAGATTGGGTAAAAGAAGATGATGAATCATGTCAAAGACCTGGCAAAACCTCTTCCAACTCCACAGGGAGCTCTGGAACAAACATGGTCCATCAGAGTTGTACAAGGTTGGGGCAGCATTGTTGGACTCTTGTACCTAACTATTGGATTAGTCATTACATGTAATCAACCCTAAGGAGGGTGGGTCCTAGATCTCTGTAGCTTCAGCAAACTTGAAGGGACTTACAGCTGGAGCAGTTGAAGGGGAATCTAGGTGGACTATCCATGCTTCTACACAGGCTGCATATTTCTCTTGCTTTCAGAGCTTCAGTTTTTTTTTTAATATAATTTGCTCTGTGCTTTTTGATATTTCACACACTTGCTCTTCTAGGTCAAAAGTAAAACTCTTGACAGAAATCTGCAGAACTGCTTAATGGAAAAATCATGGTTTTTATTTATTTATTTTTTCTAACACTATAATGTATTTTGGGAGATACTTTTCTCTTAAGTGCTCTTTTATTTTTTACTCAAGTTTTCATCTAAAGCTTTGGCTGTCCTCTTTCATTGGGTAAATGCTGTGTTCACTCTGCATGGTTCTCTACTTCCTGAGTGCTTAATCTTGTTGGAGATTTGGTGATTTTTTCTTTGGCACCTTATGGAGCATCCAAAGTGGTTACTACTGTATCCTAAAATATACTGGGGAGGGGGCTGTCTCCCTCTGAGGGCAGGAGGCAGTGAGCAAGGTCTGTGTTGCCTCCCGTGACCAGAAGCTAAAAGGATACTTTCTCACTGTCTTGGCTCCCTGGGATTTTAAAGTCAGGACTCTATCCATTTATTCAAACTGCAGTTTCTGTCTTGTCAGTTGTCTAAACTGTTTGATGATATTATCTTTCTCTGATTAAAAAAGTACAAAATGATTATTATGCTTCTTTCTATTCATATTCATTTTCTTCCCAGTGGCAATGCATGGAGAATCTGTAAGGATTCTTCTGCAACTCATTTTGACTCTCTGAGACTCAGTTCTCTTCTAAGATTTTTGCTTCTTGAGGAAATAATTTTTACTCTAGTTATTTCTGGAATATCCTAGCCAGAAGTGCCTATACAAGGGAAAAAGGCAGACTTGATAGAAAACTACAGCACAACTTATCTAGAAGAAAGTTGCTAGAATCTGACTTGAATTTGAACCTCAAATGTGTCATTTACCAGATTTAAATTCTGGGCAATTGATTTAGTTAAAACATAATACATTCTTCTTAAACGGTGTTTCAAAATTATCATGAAATTTACTTGTTTTAAGAAATGATTTACATATACTATGTATTTGCTGCTGCTGCTAAGTCGCTTCAGTCATGTCCAACTCTGTGTGACCCGATAGACAGCAGCCCATCAGGCTCTGCCATCCCTGGGAATCTCCAGGCAAGAACACTGGAGTGGGTTGCCATTTCCTTCTCCAATGCATGAAAGTGAAAAGTGAAAGTGAAGTCGCTCAGTCGTGTCTGACTCCTAGAGACCCCATGGACTGCAGCCTACAAGGCCCCTCCATCCATGGGATTTTCCAGGCAAGAGTACTGGAGTGGGTGGCCATGCCTTCTCCAACATACTATGTATTTGGTGGGGCTTAAATCTGAACTTGGGTTTCCCATGTGGTGCTAGTGGTAAAGAACCTGCCTGTCAATGCAGGAGACTTCAGAGATGCAGATTTGATCCCTGGGTGGGGAAGATTCCCTGGAGGAGAAAATGGCAGCCCACTCCAGTATTCTCACCTGGAGAATTCCTTGGACAAAAGAGTTTGGAGGGCTATAGTCCATAGTGTCACAAGGAGTCAAGGAATTGGACAGGACTGAAACGACTTAGCATGCACTCAAGATAAACGTTGGGTGGGGAAGTGAGAGGGACATAGAGGGAGACACAGATGGATGTAAAGACAGAGATACTTGATGGAGGAAAAGATAGAGATACTTTCAAGGAAGAATGACAGAGGCACATACAAACAAAGGAAAAACGTCCGGAGAGAGAGAGAAAAGATATTGGGTTTCCCATGTGGTGCTAGTGGTAAAGAACCTGCCTGTCAATGCAGGAGACTTCAGAGATGCAGATTTGATCCCTGGGTGGGGAAGATTCCCTGGAGGAAAAAATGGCAGCCCACTCCAGTATTCTCACCTGGAGAATTCCTTGGACAAAAGAGTTTGGAGGGCTATAGTCCATAGTGTCACAAGGAGTCAAGGAATTGGACAGGACTGAAACGACTTAGCATGCACTCAAGATAAACGTTGGGTGGGGAAGTGAGAGGGACATAGAGGGAGACACAGATGGATGTAAAGACAGAGATACTTGATGGAGGAAAAGATAGAGATACTTTCAAGGAAAGAATGACAGAGGCACATACAAACAAAGGAAAAACGTCCGGAGAGAGAGAGAAAAGATTTGGCCTTTGACTTTCCACCTTGTGGAATTGAGTTCAAGTCAGTTAGATATAAAGGCAAGGTAAGATAATTCCAGGTGACACCTTTGGATATGAATACATACAATAAGAATTGATATTGTAATTCTGTCACTAACTAGTTTATAATAGGTTTCAACAAACTGCAAACCATTGACCAAATCCAGCCTGACACTCATTTTTGTGTGGTGTACAAGAAAAGAATACTTTTTAACATTTTTAAGTTGCTAAAAAAAAAACCAGAAAATAAGAATATTATTTTGTGGCATGCAAAAACGAAATAAAATTTAAAATTTCATGATTATATGTAAACTTTTATTGAAATACAGACCAGTTTGTTTACACATTGTTTCTGGCGTTTGTGCTGCAGGACAGAGTTAAGCAGTTCCCATGAAAACTGTATGGTCTGCAAAAGCCTAAATTTTATACAGTCTGATCCTGGTCCTCATTGTCTCCTGGTCTATAGCTATACTCTATAAGGATCGAAATTTTGGTCTATAATTTTTACAAATTTTGGATACATGTGACCCATTTTTAGTGTTCAAGGAAATGCTTTGATAGAAAGTGCTGACACTCCTTTTTGAGAGTGACATCAATAAAATTGTTTCAGAGTTGGCAGGTCTTGAAACACACAGTATTCTGCCTGCCACATGAGTCGAATTAATAAACATCCAAATAGGTAACATTGTATGTCATGCTTTGTGCTGGAACATCTTGGTAATTATCAAATGGCTTCATTGAGCACCATACTCATCTCCTGTCACACACTTCAACTTCTTTTTAATTACTTTCTCACTATTCGCCTACAAATAATTCTGTGGATTCATTTCCTTATCTTATTATGTCTAATGTCTTGATTAGGTGTACCTGGAGGTTAACACTCAGTTGAATGACAGGGTGGGTCAAACCAGAATTTCAAAATAAGATTCTCTAGCAAAGTTTTTCCAAGGAGCTGTGGGGTCTTCATTCAACTCAGTGCTACATCCTGAAAAAAGCTTTCTATTGCCTCGTTCCTCTTTAAAGATTTTCCCTTTACATAATTTCACCATTTAGTTATCTTTTTTGTTGGTTTGTTTTTTACCTTTCGTTGATCTTTTTGATCAAAGATCTCATTGATCTCTTCTCCAGGTATGTCCCTTCTTATTCTTTATAACAATGAAAAATAGAGTAGTGAAAAAAAAAGAAAATAATTTTTAACTGACTTCTTTAAAACAATTTTAATGAGGTATAATTGACATAATAGAATTGCACATATTCAATGTACACATTTAAGAAATTTTGATACATGTAAACACCCATGATACTATAATCATAATCAACGTGCTGCTGCTGCTGCTGCTGCTACTGCAGCCTCCCAGGCTCCTCCATCCATGGGATTTGCCAGGCAAGAGTACTGGAGTGGGCTGCCATTGCCTTCTCCACAAAATCAACACGAGACATCTAACACTTCCAGAATTTTTTGTGTCCCTTTAGTTTTTGTTTGTTTCTGTCTTTTTTTAAAGGCAAAATTGTTGTTCAATGAATATAAAGTTTTACAATGAATACAAAGCTAGATGAATAAGTTCTGGAGAACAGCTGTACAACATAGGGCTTTTAGTTTACATATAGTATTGTGCACTTCAAAGTATTTTTATGACTATTTTTCTTAATTTTATTTTTATTTTTAACATCAAAAAGATTTTGTACTGGGGCATAGCCAATTAACAACGTTGTAATAGCTTCAGGTGAACAATGAAGGGCCTCAGCCATACATATACATATATCCGCCAACCCTCCCTCCCATCCAGGGTGGCACGTAACATTGAGCAAAGTTCCATGTGCTATACAGATTTGTGTTGGTTATCCATTTAAATATAGCAGTGCTCATATGACCTTTCCAAAATCCTTGACCCTCCCTTCTCCTTGGCGACCATTAGTTCATTATTCTAAGTCTGTGAGTCTCTTTCTGTTTTGTAAGTTCACTTGTATCATTTGTTTTTAGATTGCACATATAATGAATGTCATATGGTACTCTCTGTCTGACTTCCTTCACTCAGTATAACACTCTCTATGTCCATTTTGTTGCTGCAAATGCCTTATTTCATTCTTTTTAATGGTTGAGTAATAGTCCATTGTATGTATATGTGTGTGTATATATGTGTGTGTGTGTGTGTGTGTGTGTGTGTGTGTGTGTGTATACATATATATACTTCTTCTTTATCCATTCCTCTATTGATGGACATTTAAGTTGTTTGTTTCCATGTCTTGGCCATTGAAAACAGTGCTACAATGAACATTGGAGTGCATATGTTTTCCACCCATGTTTTTCCCTGGATATATGCCCAGGAGTGGGATTGCAGGGTCATATGGTAGCTCTGTTTTTAGTTTTTTAAGGAACCTTCATGCTGTTCTCTATAGTGGCTTGTACCAATTTACGTTCCCACCAACAGTGTAGGAGGGTTCTCTTCTCTCCACACCCTCTCCAGCATTTCTTGTATGTGGATTTTTTGATGATAGTCATTCTGAGATGTGAGGTGCTAGCTCATTGTAGTTTTGATTTGCATTTCTCTAGTAACTAGCGATGTTGAACATCTTTTCATGTTCCTATTGGCCATCTGTATGTCCTCTTTACAAAAGTGTCTATTCAGGTCTTCTGCCCATTTTTATGAGTGGATTGTCTGTTTTGATACTATTAGGAGTCTTAAACTACTTGTAAATGTTGGAGATTAATCACTTATCAGTCACATGATTTGCAAATATTTTCTCCCAATCTGTGGGTTGTCTTTTTATTTTGTTTATTGTTTCCTTTGCAGTGCAAAAAGCTTTTGAGTTTAAGTAGGTTCCATTTGTTTATTTTTGCTTTTATTTCCATTATTCTGGGAGATGGGTTAAAAAAGATAGTGCCGTGATTTATGTCAGAGAGTTTTCTGCCTATGTTTTCCTCTAAGCGTTTTATAGATTTAGAAAACTACAGGTCAATATCCCATGAACATGGATTCAAAAATCCTCAACAAAATATTCAGTTCAGTTCAGTTCAGTCGCTCAGTCGTGTCTGACTCTTTGCGACCCCATGAATCGCAGTACACCAGGCCTCTCTGTCCA